>JACJUY010000722.1:61389-84260 GCA_014220935.1 Platorchestia sp. MABIK | reverse complement strand
TGCTTACTTGGCAGGTGGTGCACTGCTTACTTGACAGGTGGTGCACTGCTTACTTGACAGGTGGTGCACTGCTTACTTGGCAGGTGGTGCACTGCTTACTTGGCAGGTGGTGCACTGCTTACTTGACAGGTGGTGCACTGCTTACTTGTCAGATGGTGCACTGCTTACTTGACAGGTGGTGCACTGCTTACTTGACAGGTGGTGCACTGCTCGAATATGTGACCCAAATACAGAGAGCGAGGAATTGATAGATAATAAGAAAGTTCTAGCCTCCCTTTACCACAACAAAGATGTTCAAAGAGAGGAAGGATGAAGACACCATTTAGTGTGGAGTTATTTAAGGGAACGCAAAATCTACGCACAAGGCGCATAAAAACAGTAAGGTACGAAAGAAGTTCATCAAACAAGATAAATGTTGAAGAAGAAAGTCGTACGTGCTAAAAAACAGGACAGCAGTGATCTGAAAAAGACGGTCCGTAACAAGACCAAAAACCTATACTATTTCAACCAAAAGAAGGCCTACCTAACTCTCCGCTCGAGCCCTCACACATTTTCCCCTTGGGAGCGCTAACTCCCATAGATACAATAGCTGTATCCCCCTGAGGGGAGATTGCAAGGAAATTATTCACACGCTTATCAATATTAGAACTTATTTCTTGAAATACAATTCTCAGATAATAAGAAATCTTGACGTATGGATTATCAAGTGAATGTAAAATTCCGTTAGGGAAATGAAAACAAGAAATTGAAACGAAACAAATGTAAACAAATTTATTTACACTGCGGGAAAAATTGAATGCAATGACAATATTATATGTAAATAATGAGACCGTCTTTCTATATAACTTCTGGTACTCATTCTTTACAGCTTTCAGAAGGGATTTGGACTGATTAATGATAAATTATCCATCATTTCTTCATTCTTACATGTTCTAGTTTATGAGGAATTTTAGAGCGCGAAGATTTATTGGAATTTTCAATTCTCATCGAGGTTTTTAATAAGATTCAAGTGAAGGACTCGTTAATGAGAAGGCACGTCGGTACTGTAATTCGTTAGGAAGTCATGCCGCTGCTAATGCCCGTCTCGGGTTACTGTCGTGCTGGAAGGTGCATTGCTGGTCTGGTTAAAGATTTTGCGCATTTAATTTTAGGCTTAGATCCAGTTTACGAATGTAGTTTTCAGAGTTAGTGGAATTAATTAAGTAATTAATAATAAGGTACTTTTAGCTTCCCTTACCACAACAAAGATGTTCAAAGAGAGGAACGATGAAGGCACCATTTAGTATGGAGTTAACACGTTAACTGCGGTGGGTTAAACTGAAGTTCAATTTTTAATTCAAATTTAAAGTCAATTGTGGTAATCAACCTTGAAAATAGCCAACACTAACTGGATCGCGCATTCATTTAGCTTTCATTGAGTATTTATAAAAATGAGTTAGTGACAACAGGTCGGTCAGCAGCATTATGAAAATCACCTAAATGACCACCGGTGGGTCACTTCGCAGGAAATGTGTTAAGAGAACGCGGAATCTATGCACAAGGTGTGTACCTGCACAGGACCCGTGCGAATAGAAAAGGCAAATTAAGAAGGAAGGTTACGAAACAAGATTAAAGCTGAAGATGAAAGTCTGACAGAGGTGCTAAAAATAGAATAGCAGTGAACCGAGAAAAGACGGTCCTTAACAAAACGAAAAATAATTTTATTTCAACGAAAAGAAGGCCTACCTAACTCTCAGCTCGGAACCTCACATTTTCCTTTCGAGAGCGCTAATTCGTTAGTGGAATTCAATTTGCATTCTTATTTTAGGTAAAATTTAAAACGATTATGAAACTTGTTCTCACATTTTACTGTTGTCACTGGTTTCTTTGAGAGGAAAGCATAACTGGTCTTACATCGAATGCTTTGTCGTAATTACGTGCAAAAAACTCCCTTTTTGTTCAATTCCTCCTCGGGAACTCTTAGTGGCATGAAATTTTATGTATTCAAGAAAATATAGTAAAAGTTTAAAAAGGAGCAACTTAAAATGACCTTACTTAATTCCTACTTTAGAAATTAATATTGATTACTTACCCAATAATTATTAATACCAGAGTAGATAAGCGTTTGGGGATATTCTTCGATAGAACTGTTGGGGCTCAAAAAACCTTGCCACCAAGTTTTTGTTAATTTCTCGATGAAAAATATTGATTTAATTTTACGCCGTACGATGCAAGACCTTTGCTGTGCCTCACTGTTATATTCCTTGACTTGCAACAGATGATACCACGGATTTAGGGGTGGCTAAGTTTTTTCAAGCGACATCTTACGCATTTCTTGACTAGTTGAGGATCACCATTGTACATCTCAAGCGAACACTGAAGAATATCAATAGGCCACCAGCGATAGACCGGCCATTTGTTTAGTTAGGGTAATTTTCGAGTTAATATGACTGACGGATTAGATTATATTTCACTTCAATCCTCCCTAACCGCTTGAAAAAAGAGCGTTTAGAAGAGAGGAAGGAGGAAAGCACCATTTAAGAGTAGTTTGGAGATAAGGGAACGCGGAATCTATGCAGTAGGGGATAGAAACAGTAAGTTGAGAAAGAAGTTTATGAAACAAGATAAAAGTTGAAGAATAAAGTAGAAGGTGCTGAAAAACAGGACAGAAGTGAACCGAAAAAAAGATGGTCCTTAACATGAAAAACATTTTATTTCAACAAAAAGATGGCCTACCTATGTAACTCTCAGCTCAGGCCCTCACACATTTTCCCCCTGGGAGTGCTAATTCCCGTAGATACAATAGTTGTATCCCCTGACGGGCAATATGACTGTTGATCAAACCATTAATTGATATTTCTTAATTGAATAATGGTTCTTAATAATCTGATCTAAATCATAGTTGGTATTTCATCTAATTAAAAAATATGGACGTATATATAAAGTTTACACCATCTAAAAAATTCTTTTGATAACTTCGTCATAATTTGGATAGAAGCCTCAGAGCGGTGACTATACACAAGTGTGCAGCCTACCAATACTGCTAACGACATGCACCACAGAACACAAGCAAGACCCTCGCACTACCCTTACAAAAGCAAACATCAGCACGCTCCTCGGAGTGATGTCCAGCGCACTTGCATATGCATTGAGAAGCGGTATCGTTAGTGTCTTATGAATATTGATGAAAAATATGAAATGATTTCATATTTTCAGTATTTGGAAGAGGAAGGCAACCAAGAAATGAGTAATTCTCAATATTCTGGGGCTTACATCAGTTTTACAGTCATAACTCGTCCCGTGGTACTTTGCGAAATAGGTTAGGGTTTATTGCTTCTATATGTTAAGAAGAAGTACTTTCCAGATCCCTTAACGAGATGTTATGAGATGATTAAATTAACCAAATACTGGGAGATTCAAAGAAAACTATCTCTGTCAACAACCCCCTCCCCTTGTCAGCAGACATTGTTACGAACACGTTGCTGCAAGAGAGCCAACCATTCGTAGTCTCCAGGCCGACGGAGCAGAGGCTGAGGAAGCGGCTGTTCAAATGACCAGGTCGGCACGCTGTTGCATAGCAGCAGGCACTCTCTCAAACCCACAGTTCTTAACTCATCTGTCGCATACTTACAGCTAATTTAAAGCAACAGTAAAACATGAAATTGCTTTCTTTATCAAAAGATATTTACACTTGAAACTGTGCTTCGAGGATACCGCCGTGTTAATGGTCTCTTGGGAATGATTAAGTCAGTCATATGTGTTGTAACTCGAGGAGAATTTTGACAAAATTTCTTAAATTCTTCCACATCATTCCTACTTGTCCAACTTTATGCTTCAAATGCGAATCTTTGAAGATATTTCAGAATCGAGTCTCACGGATATCA
This sequence comes from Platorchestia sp. MABIK, assembly GCA_014220935.1. Lineage (NCBI taxonomy): Eukaryota > Metazoa > Arthropoda > Malacostraca > Amphipoda > Talitridae > Platorchestia > Platorchestia sp. MABIK. The sequence goes on along the minus strand of JACJUY010000722.1, from coordinate 80,397 downwards.
AATCAGAGCGCCTGCAGGAAGCCTACGATTTGCAGTAGCGCCGTCAAAAAACGTTACACTATTTTTGCACCCGTAATGACGCTAGTGATGCTATCCTTTGTTTTGGGTGCTTGTGCTTCCTCTCGAGAACAAAAGCACGAGCCTCGCAACTCTAACCAAACAATCTCAAGCTAAGCTATCTTTCTCTCTTACGTTCGAGTTTCATTAAAACGTGGAAACTGCGAGGCAATCACGGGTACAGTTAGGCCGGGGCGAGAGGCTGAGGTCAAAGGCTGGAGTGTCGCTTGAGACTCGCAGCTTCCATGAGTCAAGTCGTAAGAACACATTACGATAACAGTGCAAATTCATTGACGAGCACTAGCACTACCACTACACTTTCGTAAATAGATTGAAGGGAGGAGTAGAACCTGCATTCAGTGTGAATCTCCACCGAGTCTTCCTAAAGCCACTTATCTAGACAATTTTCACTTCAGCTCTACTCTTCGTTATTTGGTCTATGTTATCATTTTTACCTTGTCTAAACAGATGTTCACTTTGCTTAAATCGCAGATTCATTAAAATGTTAGAAGAAAAAAAAATGCTAATTAAATTTTTCATTTTATTCAGAAAAACAAAAATAAAAAACGTTTCGGAGACCAGCTCCATCATCAGTTCTTGAAAAATACAAAGTATGATCAATCCAACGTAAGTATAAAAACAGGGTCGATAATAAATTCCAGAATGTACAAATGAGAAATAAAGGACAACTATGCATTAGTTATTTGAAAGGGATACGAGCTAAGCATATTGTTTAACATTGTTGTTTCCTTAGAAATGAGGAAAGAATCTAAAATCCTAGGTCAAAATTACGGAAAAACTGTCAATTATTTTAAAATGATCATCACAAATAATTGCACAACACTTCTCGGCGTGGCTGCGTACTGCTGAACGAGGAGGATAAGCCAACAAGTTAACAGTACGGAAACTACATCCACGGTGCTCTGCCACTCTTGCGTAAGTATTTCGAGACGAGTTATGCACTGTGCACAACTATATTTATAAACAACCGAAGAACGCATAAGCCCGGGAATTAAGCCCTTGTGCTGAAAAAAAGAACCAATATTTGCCTTGTTAACCAGTACTACACGTAAACTAATTCCAAAAAATTGCATACTGAAGAAAGATTTTAATTCACGGGCTAGTTTTTCAGATGAAGAACCGAAATAGGGTTAGCAAAGTAAATATCGGCACTGGAACTCAATTCCCGGGCTAATGCGCTCTTTTGTTGTTTATAAATATAGTTGTGCACTAGCACTAGCGTGTTTTTGAAGAAGGAATGAATGTGGCAATGTTTGATACTTCCCTAAAAAAAGGAAAAGAGTAAGAAAAATAGGACAGTAACTTTGCATCATAGAAATCAATAGTCCACACTAAATATTTCGCAGAATTTACTGCCCCTACGGATGATTGAAATTATTTTTACCCAGAAATTACTTGATATAAGAACGCAAAATAAAGAAACTTCGTTCATATTTCTACAGAACTTGCACCTGATAAATAGGAATAGAGTAGAAGAGATCCATCAAGAATAGGGAGAAGCGATCAATTAAGGGAGACGGCGAGTACAAGAGGCATCAGTTTGGAGTAACGAGCTGGAAAATAAGCTGTTTGAACGTTTCATTTGCAGGATCGCGAGAGTAACAGCTCCATAGCAGCCAGCAATTGCGGCATTCATAAATGCGGTTTCGCACATTGAGTTCCTCATGACACGTAATACATTTCGTTCCTTGTAAAAATCACAGTTCAAGCATTTGAGTTGGAAAAATTCTATCACGTAGTTCAGTTTAACTTTAATGAACTGACGCGCTCTCATATGTTTAATGAGTATTTTACAAGATAACTGAAAAGGAATACTTGACACTGAGCGGGCCGAGTCCCTGATGAGTATGGTAATATCAGTATAAATGACGCAGTTTAACAGCTCATGACGTCCACCTCTACACAATGAAACCTGCAGGCTTTAACATCCGAGTAAAGTTTCCTCAATATCACTGAACATGCGAAAATTTTGGTAACTCTTTTAACACCTGACCATCATCTCGACGTTTCCCAGGAGCAATGACAGCGTGAACCACATTCGAACAAGCTGTTATAGGATCGGTGTTTTTCCTCAAGTTGGTGTTTTCCTTTTAGGATGCGGAAATAGAGGCGTTTACAGTGAAAAGCTTACAAATCTCAACAAGTTGAACGAATCCATCTGGCTAGAAATCCATCGTTTTGGACCAGATCTAACCAGCACCGTGATGAACAGCCTGCGTAGTCATGACGGTTCATATCTGCCCTTAGGGGGGTGGCTCATGAAGAACATTGTTTTCAGAAAGTGATCAAAATAAAACTAATATTCTCAGGCCTGCATCAATGCTTGTTTTTTTTAAATCCATTTGATACTGTGGGAGTTATTAAAGATTCTTTTACGACCCACATATAAAAATCCCCTTGTATTTACTTGATTCATTAGGCGGCCAAAAACACTTTCAAATTCCCAACTCACAGGCACATAAAGTCTTACGCGAGGTAAAAAACTACTTTTGTAAATGATATTCCTGAATATCACTAGAAAAGAAAACCCACTTTAACATGTCTTGATCTTCATCTTGTAGGACATTAGGGGTCTATATTTGCCTCGTAAATTCTAGAGGGAGAAAAAATCTCACCGTCCAGGCGTGCGCCCGGCTAAGTAGCCGGCCTAGAGGCGGCAGCGCGAGGTATTTCCCGAAGAGTGCCCCCTATGGGACAACGTGAGGTAGTCGGGACTTATGCTTCTCCTGCTCAGGCATTTCCTGCTCGTGCCCAGTTTGTGAGATTTGCCTCCGAGCTGCCGGTCTCACGCTCCACTTGGGCGCTCGGTGCCATTTCTGGACACTTGCTCACATACGCCCACAGGGCAGTGCGAGACTCCTGCTCTCTTCGGGCGGGCCGCAATTATTGCTACTGCTCTCTTCGAAGATATGGTCGTACGCGTTTTTTTTGTAGGATTGTCAGCAAAATTTGATTATTTTATTCAAACTGAACCATCTTCCAAGAAAAATGCGATCGAGGAGCAAAAACTAATTGGTAGAAATGACAACTGCTGTTCGGTTTCTGCGTTGTCAGTAGTAGTTCTATGCAAATGAAGCTTGGTGCAATGACGGGTAGTTGTAAAAAACAAACGCACCATAAACTGACTGGCATAACATCTTTAGGATGAGCTAACTCAGTACTCACATTAAAAAAATGGAATGCTGGGGTTATATCGAGACGCATCATCTGAAAGTTCGAACATTCGAACTCTAGGGCAGAGAGGCATCATTCTAATCCAAAATTCATTGACTTCGGTTGAAAATATGATCTCTTGCCCATTTAATTGTATTAAAAAATTTTCCCCCGTGAACACGACTCAATTTAGGTTTGAAACTTTTATGGATTTTTTATACTCTATTTAATAAAAACTTGCTAAGATGTTCGAGGCCAACAAGTAAATCTTATTGCAATAACAAGATTTGGAAAAACAGCATGCTTATAGAACCCTACTCAAATTTTATTTTCTAACCCAGATCACGGACCATCATCGCAGACCCTTATCACTCGTAGAGAAAACCTTTCCTGGGCCTCATTTTCTGAACACTCAGGGATTTTTGATGGAAGTATTCATAACAATAGAAGAGATAGTTTAAAAAATAGTAATATTCCGGGAAATTTGAATGAGCGCTATATACTGTTGTACCCAGGGTTGCAGAGTCGGAGTAGGGAGTCGGAGTCGCCGGAGTCGCATGTTTTAGGGTGGAGTCGGAGCCACTTTTTGAGAATGTGGTGGAGTCGAAGTCGGAGTAGAAGTCGTTCATTCGGATGTGGTGGAGTCGAATTTGGAGTTGCTATTTTTTGGTGTCTTCGATTGTAATTTTTACTTAAAATTATTTATAATTGTTTATAACCGAAATTAAACCAAACTCGGTTAAAATACTTTACTGAAAAGCTCAAAAACGCAATATTCATGTTGATTATTTTGTTCGAGGTCCGAAACAGCTTATTTATACCTATTACCTAATACTGTCATTAATATTTAGTCATTCTGGGTCTGCATATATATATATATATGAGATGCCTATGAGTGCGAAATATGATTTTCGTAGTAAAAAGTCAAACGAGAATAAAAGACAGTATCATATTACACACAAAGAAGCTGAAATTGGCTTTTATTCGGAAACAAAACATTCCGAAAATGTCAGGCCCCTGCGATGAGAGCAGAACAACTTTTGCCTATTGTAGCCGAGATTTAACATAGTGTTGAGCAATAATAGGACACTTTTTCTGCATTGTTGCCCTGCAGAGTGTATGTAGATAAAGAGAAGAAAAGACAGTGTGCAAATCTTGCCTACCTTATCTACATGTATATTATGATTTTTGGGATTTTGAGCATAGTAATTGAATCAACTATCATAATTTCGTTGGATTGATGCATACTTAGTAACAGAAAAAACTGTTGATATGCATCTATGCATCTCAGGGTGGGTACTGCCTAATTTCCCTACTCAGAAGACGCCTGTCAGTAATATAAATATAATAGTGCACACGGCCCGTCATAAATGACGGGATTCAATATTGTCTTTCCAAAAATCTTCCAGATGTGGATCATAAAGAAATATTTCCATCCTAATAGTAAAATGGGCGATGAAAATACTCATGTACGTGTGCACTGGTCTAACTCGTATCACAGATACGATCATTAAGCGTGAAAGGGAGACAGACCAACCAACCAACCAAGCCGGACCAACCAATTTTATTTGTTCAAAACTGAATTGAACATTGCAATAACATAGGAGAAATTGTGCACAGGAAATTCCTAAATCTATTTATTTATTTATTTGTTTGTTTAAGGAGAAACTTCGCATTTCATTGCACAAGATATTCTACTTAAGGTTTCAAAGTTTTTTTAAAGTCCAAATAACTCCAAAACTAAGGAGTTTTTGGTCTATTATTATTAATCACCAAAATTGATTCGTTTTGAGTTTTTCAACCTATGGTTTACATTTGTCCGCACAAAAAAAACACCCTGTATATATAAATAATAAAACGTCAGGTGTCTCCAACAATTTACAAATAAATGTGTGTTTTTGTGCGTAATTTTTCCCATGTTATTACAATGGGAATCAGCTTGATTGAAGGGTATCAAAAATGCCATTCAAACAATATGAAAAGCCTGGCATCTGATCACTATTGTTTATAAGTAAAAACGATTACTTGAAAATTGAATCTATTGTTAAGAAATGAGGCTTTTCGCGGTAAAAAGGTGGAGTCGGAGTCGAAGTCGCAAATTTATTCCTCCGACTCCGCAACCCTAGTTGTACAAACTACTTTTCACAGGTATTCTACTCTCAGCTCTTGGTGAAGCCGCGTAGTGATGCATAAAATATCGTGTAGCAGCTATAATTAATGGGATTACCTTCATTGAGAAATTTCACGAAATTAGTGTATGAACTTGATTACATCGAGACTGATATTCACGAAGTTGAAAGGCACAGTCCGTAATCCTCCCTCTGAGCAAACCGAAGTGCACAAAAGCAAAAGTGGTCAGTGCACACCGCGACTCCGCACGCTGCCAATGAACACTCATCGCTCCACCCATCCATCATCATCAGTCACCAGCCAATGGCAATCATATCAATGTTCTTCCGTGGAATCAATTACGACAGCGTACGAACGTAGTCCTAAAACTGAGCTTTCCAAACGCCAGAGGCTGATCCATCAATAGACATAAAATGAAATGAAATGATGACACACTGGAACATTCCGCAGTCGCGTCGGGACACTCGAGTCCACCATCACTTGCGGTTAGGGCAGCATCTGCGTTGACAAAACAAAGCGCGCATTCTTCCCAGTTCACTGAACTCGATTGTAGAATGAAATAACGCAGTTCAGAGAAACCTGTGAAGCTTCACTCTTGTGAAACATTCTTGATTTAAGACGATTGTTGAAAAAATAGTGGCCAAAAATCAAGAGTGGGTCATCAAAGAAACAGAGCCTTTCTAATTTCAAACACTTGAGGAAAGAAATTAGTGTTTTAAGTCTCTACGGACATTGTAAAAGACACTTCTTTTTATACATAAGGTTCTAAAAAATTGCCATACATTTCTGGGTCGGATGATCAATTGAAAAATCCGCATTGTACTCACCAATTGGACCGAGCTGTCTGTGAATTCGTACCTGAAACAGAAAGAATATTACTAACAACTTGAGTGAAATCCGCTGCACAAAATATTCTACTTCAAAAAATCACGAAAGACAAAAAACACTTATTGCACTTATTGACCATATAGTCCTTCCATCATTTCATCCACGAAGGAGTTGTAAAATAAAACCCCTCAGCGAGGTACAAAGCGTAAATTCAAAGGCCGCTAACGTGAGCATCAGGCGCAGGCAAATTGATCCGTCGCCTACCTGATGTAGCCGCCGGCATTGTGGGGTGCTAATTGATATGGGTTTCTTCGCACCATAAATAACAACTTAAGAGCTTTTGTGCAATATATCAGAGAAGATTACATTGACTTCACTGAGCCTGAAGTGGGCTTCTGACGCGTTCACATTACCCTTGCTCGTGTTACACTTGTTCACATTACACTTGTTCACACAACGCTTGTTCACATTAAACCTGTTCACACTACCCTTGTTCACATTACACTTGTTCACACAACGCTTGTTCACATTATACCTGTTCACACTACCCTTGTTCACATTACACCTGTTCACATTACACCTGTTCACATTACACCTGTTCACATTACACTTGTTCACATTACACCTGTTCACGCAATACTTGTTCACATTATACCTGTTCACACTACCCATGTTCACATTACACTTGTTCACTAAACAATTGTTCATACTGCACTATTTCTTTTTCGAGTTCACACAGGGGAGAAAAGGAATGTATAAAACTGAAAATAGTAAATAAAAACAGAATTGGAAAAAAATAGTGATTAGCGAGTGAGGAAAGAGAAATGAGGTAATGGAAACATAAAAAGCGGCTTTAGAGTGGGACAGAATGAGAAGGAATTCGAAATAGCTCTTAAGTGAGCAAACATTTAATGGGAAGGCAAAAGAAGTAAACTAGAGAAGAAAGAGAGTAAACAGAGAAATGTATTTCAACGGAGTTATGTAAACAAGAATCTCTCCTAAAATATTTAAAGGAGAAATTTATGGTAAAAATAATTATGTTGAATAGCAGGACCTGAAAACGAATATTGTCCCGGAAAAATGCGCAAGGAATACATCAGTGAGAGGAAGAGGAAGCGAGCAACACACCAGAGCACTGGCACTGGCTGCAGCAATAACTGCTTGGGAGAGTGCTGGGAAATTAATTGAGGGCTAGGACAGATATCTATGACCACAATTGGGAGTGGGAGGAGATGCTGGGATCCCAAATGAGAGTGAGAGGATATGCTAGGATCTCAAACAAGAGGGGGAAGACATGCTAGGATCCCATCTAAAGTCGGGAGGATGTGCTAAGACCGCAACTGAGGGTAAGAGGGCATTCTAGAATCCCACAATAAGGAATAGGAGTGAACTAAGAGCTCGACTAAGAGCTCGAAGGATGAGACAATAACCCAGCTGATGGTGGAAAGGTGACATTGTGCCCCGATGGCGGGAAGGTGACGTTGTACCCCGATGGGGGGAAGGTGACACCGTGCCCCGATGGTGGGAAGGTGACGTTGTGCCCCGATGGTGGGAAGGTGACGTTGTGCCCCGATGGTGGGAAGGTGACGTTGTGCCCCGATGGTGGGAAGGTGACGTTGTGCCCCGATGGTGGGAAGGTGACGNNNNCGATGGTGGGAAGGTAACACTGTGCCCCTATGGTGGGAAGGTAACACTGTGCCCCGATGGTGGGAAGGTGACGTTGTGCCCCGATGGCGGGAAGGTGACGTTATGCCCCGATGGTGGGAAGGTGACGTTGTGCTCCGATGGTGGGAAGGTAACACTGTGCCCCGATGGTGGGAAGGTAACATTGCGCCCCAAATGGCCCCGTCACAGGAGCATGACCGCCAGACACGAGTACAGCAGAAGGCAGGACAAGTTTGGCAGAGCTGCAGGCGATGTCCTGGACGCGTGTGACGCAAGACAGAGATCAGCTTCACCTCACCTGGGGCTCTCCTTGGCATCTATTTGCTCCTTCGAGATGCGTTTGCTCATTTGAACTCTTTTTCTCTGGGTACACAAATTGGGGCAGCTGCCCTGGACTTGGTAGAACTTTCGCTCCCCTAGGAGGTATGAGAGGGCCAATTTGATTACAGGGAGAGAGGGAGACAGGGATTTGAAATGCCCACCGAAAATACACCAAGGCACCCAGTCAAGCAAGTTTCCAACCAGTACCTACTTAGGAATCACAAATCCCTCGAGGGAGACACAAAACTGCAACGAATTACGAGGGTAGCAATTACACAGGAAGAAATTGCGACGACGTTTTCAAGCCCTAAATATGAAATAGTTCTGTAGTAAAAAAAGTTGCGGTTCAGTTCGAGAGCGCGGGAATTGGCTCCAGCGCAGCGCGTGAGGAAGTGGTGGCATGCACAAGCTGCTGCAGGACAAGTGACGGAGTCACATGACTGGAATATGACCATAAGTTGATGGAGCTACTGCGTACAGATCAATCAAAACCACAAATATTTTGTCAATTTAAAAATATTACAGCGTATTCAATATGCAAAAACTGCTCGCCGTAATGCAATTCGCACTTGCGGTGAATTTTCCTCCTCGGAACACGTGTGTGCTTCAATGAAATCGATGAACGTATGGTATCGGAAGTAATCGTGAAGAAGAATACTATCTCAGACACTATTACTGTAACTCCTACTGGCATATCATTTGCATAGATATTTCTTGGGGAAACAAATTAGTGATTGAAGAAAAAAATGCATTTCGTTGATTTACAATCAAAATTAAAATATATGTTAGTTATGGCCTTGATATTTCACTGGCTTGTCATTCTTATTTTACGTTTATAATGTTCAGTGGCGCTCCTATAGAAACCCTCAATAATAAAAAAATCTTCAACGTAGCGAATCATAAATTCGGCTTGTAGTTTAATGCTTTTAACTTCTGAGTTACTGCAGATAATTTGTAAAATTCGAATGAATCACTTGAAATGGAACTCATGCAAGAAACGAGCGTAAAAATTTTCTTTGATGAAATCGTACGCCAAAGAGTCACGCTCCTCTCGCTGCCATGTGAAAGTAGAGAGAAGTAAGCGGCAATATTCGGCTGTTACAACCGGATGAGATCACCAGAGGCAGACAAATGAAGAGGCTGAAGTTCTGTACTGATGAATCCCCAAGAAATCCTCCAATTAAAGTTGTGAGGCCTATTCGGAAGCCCCATTGATGTCTTATGATATCAATGGGGTTTTCGAAATTTAATTTCTTATTGATTTTGTGAGACCGATTATTAAATTGAGCAACCTATCATGTTTAATATCAAGTTTGTCTTGTTAGATCTGTTCTGAAATCTTCGGTCTTCTTCCGATCCCGGCGATGTTGCGAGACCTATCATGATGCCATTGCGAAAAAAACTTTTTCGTATGTGAAAAAACATATTAAGGTTTCAATACACTTTATTAACAACATTATTCTATTTATTTGTTTAAGACTTCCAAGCCACAACAAAGGCAATCGCAAGAGTCTAAAAACTGGTTCATTTAGTATTGACTACAAAACATGAAATCTACGCACAAAGTGTACTGCCACACAGGCTACCCTGCTCATAGAAACAGTAAGTGAGAAGCAAGAGAAAGAAAAGAAAGCGAAGAAGGCATGCAAACAGCATAAAGGAAAAAGGACACAAAAGAAAAAAGGCCAGAAAGTCTGTCCATAGCTGATGTAATCTAATTCAATACTTTTAACGATAAATAAATATATAGAGGCGGGCATTAACGAAAATTCTTTTTTCTGTAGAACTGTAGTAAAAAAGGGAATTTTTTTTGAAAACACCATGGCACATGAACATAAAAGAAATAACATGTTTGTCTAACTATTTTTTAAAATTTAAAAGCGATGTGAACGTATGTAGAACGTTCAATCTTTATAGCACATTCCCAGCACATAGACGACACCCATTGTATCACCTAATATAAGGGAAGACAGCCGTTCAAGGCTGTCTAACAGCTGCCGAGAGAAACAAGATTGCTCCGGAGCTCATAGTTTTCAAATTTTACGGGGTGTTAAACAACTACTTCCAACTGACAATCGTCATCAAACCAGTCACCGTTGTGCGAATCGGCTTCTAACGCGATTCTCAACGAACATTTATTTGAGGAGTCTCAAAACCCGTTTTTGAAATCCGGAGAACCAAAACGTTATAAACATCGCACACGGAAACACTGGAAACACGTAAAGCGACGTCGCATTGTACCGCTAAACAAAAAGACATCAGAGTCGAGTGAAGAAACCGTCCCCGGAGTTGCGCAACGCAACAATCTCGCGCTGGGGAAGGGCAGGGCAGGGTTGGCGGCTTGTGCCATTAGCGCAACCAGTCTTGAGTCGAGGGGCAAAAAGGACAGCCTTGCTAATGCCTGGCATTACAGAGGGAACAACTGGCGACATCGCCACGACACCGCCCACTCCGCCGTCGAGTGGCACGACTTCGGTGGCTTCATACACTCCATGCCTCGAGTTCGTTTGGGACCCCGACTTTGTATGAAGTCTCAAAGATACGCACAGTCTCACTGATTCTAGCACTCGCAGAGTCCAAGCGGTTCTTGAGCATATTTAGGCCCATCCTTCCTAGAACGCAAGGAGTCTTAGTGATCCTTGAGTTCTTTGGACAAATGGAACGTGAGTGCCTTTCAGCTGCTTTCTACAAGTGTACGGCGAGGAAGATGCAAAATCATTACCTGAAAGTTAGGTGGGCCTTCTTTTGGATGAAAAAAATATTTTTGTTTTGTTACAGGTTATTCTTTAATTCAATATTGTCTTTTTTCCTATCATCTGTCATTTTCATTTTTAACTTTTCTTGTTCAATGAACTTCTTCCAGTCTTGCTGTTTCTAAGCGTAGGAACATTGATTCACCATGTGCACAGATTCTCTGCTCTCCTAATTTCGTACTAGTTGGTGCCTTCCTCCTTCGTCTTGGGAACGCCTTGATTCTGTTTAGGGAGCTCTAAATTAACTTATAATCTAATCGTTGTTCGTCGGCGCCAATATCAAAAATTTCCCATCATTGCCCACCCTTAGACGAACACAGGAGTAGCAAATCCAGTTCACTTGGAAATGCTGTATTTCAATACAGGAGCAGTCTTTTCTCCTAATCAGCAGAGAGGGCACAGCCCGACTCACACATGGTCACGTCATCAACAGCTCAGTTCCTGCGTGCGCACGCGCATCTGGTGGCACGAGCAGAACACGTGTGCACGGCGGCGCTCACTCCACATTCGCATGGAACGGCTACCGCAGCGCGCATCCGGCAGCAGCCCTCCTCTGCATCTAGTGTGTCTCCCCCATGAGGGCGCACGTGTCTTAAATGGGTTAACCTAAAGTTCAATATTTAACTCTAATTTAAAGTGAATTGTGGTGAGCAATTTTGAAAATAGCCAACATAAACTGGATCGTGCCTTCATCTAGCTTTGATTAAGTTTTTTATGAAAATTTAGTTTGTAAAAATTTATTTTAATTAAAGTCGGTTAGAAGTATTACAAAAATTCCCTCCATGTACACACACCGGCGGCTCACATCGCGACGAACGTGTTAATCCAGAACGTGCCTGTGCAACGACGTCTGAGTCATTCTGGTACAGGATTTTCAAACCGTCAACGTCGTTGTAGCAGTGCAGCTGGCAGCCTAAGTTCTTCTGTTGTTTGGCTGCTCCATGAGCTCCTTTTCATTTCCTCCACCAAAATCCTCAAGTTTGAGTTTTTTGGTCTCTCTTCGTCTGACAATCGTGCAGCGTTGCACCGAGTGTTTAAATTTTGGTTGAAGAAAGCGCAAACTTGAAGATTTTGACAAGAAAAATAGCACATAGCGTAGCCAAGTCGATTGAAGAACTACTGCCGCCGGCTGCACCGCTATGACGATGTAAGATGTTAGAAATCCGGCCCATGGACAGTAAAAAAAATTCTGAACGCGTGCTGGCTGCTAGCATTGCTATTGACGCAGAAATAGAAGACTATTTTACAAGGATGATATTGGAAGCTGCAGCGAAAGTAGATTTCTTAGTTAGAAATGAAGTGAGCGGCCGTGTTTTATTTCGGTAAACTCGGATAAACATTCCCAAATGCGTCGCTCCTGATGAGGCGAAAGGATACCTTCTTTATGAACATTATGACGTGTGCATAGGCGAGAAGATACATTTTCCATGAAAATAACATGCACACAGAATCATAAATAGGTATAATGGATTGCACTTGACCCAGCATTAATTGACGTTCTCTGAGATGTGTATTGAGATCATCTTACGCTTGAGAAGCCGTCAGAGGCTGACTTAGCATCGAACTAGAAAGTCCCCCGAACTAGCGCTCACCGCAGACGTAAACAGAACAATTTGACGAGCCACAAAAGCCGATACGAGACAAATGCACCGCGTCTCGTCCGCTGATCATGAAGTCCCTCCAAGCGGTCGGAGGCAAACTCATCAGTCATGATTGAGCACGGACACGCGTGCCTATCTTGCTCATGGTAAATAATGCGCTTCATTGATCGCTGTTCTTCATGCTGAAGAATCTATTGTCGTCCGGACGAATTCGGGCAGAGCTGCGTTCTCTCACTGAGATGGTTTAACAAACAGAGGCGTAGTATGAAGAGGTATGCTACATTACCAAGAAAATTTTAAGAGGCCTTTGTAAGCAATAATAATGAATACGAATGTGAAGGTACCTGTAGTTCTTTCTGAGTTAGATGCTGTCACATCAATAACCGAAAAATACGGAGAACAGTTTCATCACTAATTCATTACGTTCTTAGCAATGAATATGAGTCAAGTTATGAGTTCCTAAACAGTCTAGGCTCGATGGGTGAGCGACAGCTGATTCGCAACAAAATAACCAGAGACCGTAACTGTATTTTACAAATAAAAACGATAATCGCAGGCAAGCGAGAGCTTATGCTCGTAAAGGAATACATTTTGGGCTGCTTTTGAATGGAAGTAGGACAACAAGATGAATACCATGGTTGCTCACAAGCGGTCGAAGTGTTCGCTTAACATTCCACGTCTCATTGCCTTCACTAGTTTAACCCGAGACGCTTTGGGCAAATAAGCACATGTGCATATCCTTGTCAATTTTGAACGGAAAACAAAGAAACGCTCGAGAGAAAATAAGTTAGCTCAGGAGTAAAAAAATCTCTAGCAAAACAAGTGGCCCAATCGTCTGAGCGATCTAGGGTCTCATAGGCCATCATTTGCAGTCTGGTTGGTAATGATAGTGGCGGACTATCGATCAGAATGTGAAGCTGAGGGCGAAGGAGCGATCCTCTCAGCCCTGATGAGATCTTCAGATAGAGCCAGTCCGGCACGCACACTCCTCTCCACACGATCACTTGGCCGACTCCATATGGGTGAACTCGTGTTGCTCCACACATGCGGCAACACCAGCCACATAGTCACCTGGGTGAGCTCCTGTAAATCTCACATGCATCTACGCCAGGGACACAAAGTCACGTGGGGGACATCTCATAGATGCTATGATCATCCTATCACAAATATGCTAATTTAGATTAAAAAAATGACACGTGCGAGGCGATAGATGTGCTGCAATCGAAATGTAGTTTGATACAATTGTTCTGACTCGAATAAAGTCATGCGAGTGTCACCACGGTCACACTCATACAAAGGTATGGTGTCACCACAAATGAATGGTTGGTCTCCTGCATCCAGTGTACGGTAGATATTAACAGCATCATGGGCGAGACAAGTTCGTGGGTTAGATAAAACTTGAGCACAAACTCAGTCTTTCTAGAGTACAGTAAAAGGGTACAGTCTATTTAGGTGGATCTAAAGGATGAAAGACGATTTAAAATAACAAGATAGCTTACAACTTTTGACCTACTGAAACTGCGCCAATTGCAGTCAGATGGTAAGGAATATACAGCAGTGGTACTGACTGAAGGAGTTACAGAGACTTGGGTGAAATATTTTGCAGCACAGTTTTAGCACATCCAATTTAAGAAGGATCATATTTCAGCTCTTTCCAGAACCCACTCGACAATCCGTAAATTTTCTCAAAATTTAAAAAACCTGGAGAGTTTTGTACAGAAAGATGGATGAATAACTTCCGAGATCTCGTAAAATTACAAAGGTCATTAGCGAACTCAAATACTCACGACAGCTAGCGAGAAACGTTAAGTTTGGCGGCTGCAAACTAGGAGCCAGCTGCAATAACGTTGCTTGTTTTTCCGCGTTTACTGCAAGACATACGTTTTGTTCAATAGAAACGCACGTTTACTGCAAAACGTGCAAGTCAACGAATGTTTACCGTAAAACAAATTTCGCCGCTGTGTACTGCAAAGAAGTGTTTCAGTTTACAGAGCATACGTCGAGCGTAACCGTCCACAGAAACCAAGAAGGTGACCGGCTACAATGTTTGATCAAACTTAGAAGAATTTTAAGTAAAGCTGAACTCAGCAGCACAGTCAAGTACCACTGCAGCGCCTACAAAGAAATGAAACATCGACGACATTGGCGAGAATGTAACGCATTCGCTTGGTATTTATCGGTTGATGCTCCTGAGACAGCAGCACAGGAAGCAGAAGAGAACATGAGAACTGAGGTAGTCTGATGAACACACGGTTCTCAGTGATGCACAGCAGACGGAACCATCGTTACTGTCATACGCGTGTTCAATGGTTGCCTTGTTGGGCGTCGCGCTAAGAAATATATTGATCAAAGGACTCCAATGTAGCTGTAGTAATCGGATAGTGCAAACAAGCTGCACTGGCAGCACACGCATTGCTGTCTCGTAACTTCTGAATTTTGGGTGATTAATAGCTGCAAATACATTGACGACGCTGAGCAAAACTCGACATTGCAACTACGTGAACAGAACAAGATCAACTAACCAAGTAAAAACATCCGCATATAGAACATGAATCTTTGTGAACATGGTTGCACTAAAACCGTGCTGTTTTGCAACGAATACACATTGATTTTTGTCTGTGATGTTATTAATGGAAGAGGAGAGCCTTACTCCATTTTCTTGGATTGGAGTTTTCCAGTCCATCTCAGCGAAAACAGACGGTCGGCACTGTTAATGTTCAATTCTCTCCCTTTCTGCATTTTATTTTTAAATCGTATATCCTGTTAAAATAGGGAAAGTACTTCAAATGATGAAGAAATCCAGCGTTTACTTTAGCAAATGGTAAAGCAAAAATGAGCCTGGCACAAGCCTCGTGAGAGAGGCAGTGCGGTAAGCTTGACGAGCTGATGTTACACGAGGCACGAAGAAACACTCGGAATGTTAATTTCACAAGGATGGTGCCAATCTGGAGTCATCAATAACAACATTTGGAGAGAATTATCGTGCACCGGGCGCCTTCCTGAGCCGGAACTTTTAGAGAGAATCTTGGATGAAATCGGACAGGAATTGAAGTTGTCTTAAAGAGGCCTAACTTGCATCGCCGCTAAACAGGGCCTCGAACTTCTCCAGGATAGTTAGAAAACACCACACTTTCTGCTGATAGCAGTCTCCTCTTTAATTGCTTTGAGACCTAAAATAGAAAGATGGGAAGCTGTTTCAATCAAGATAAATTATTTTTAAATATTTAAAACATAGACAGAGGAGTCCAAATACGGCGATTTCACTGCTTTAATTAAAAACCTTCGTACAAGTTCAGGAAACCTAATTCGTGATCACGCGCTTCAGGTCTTACTAAAACAGCCGATCTAACTTCAAGCAGCGACCTCCGAACGATATAAATATCTTTTCATGCGTAGCTGCCAGCGGGCTTGCTTGATATTTGCTAAATTATTCCAAGTTTTTTCTTATATGACCCCTTCATTCCCTAACCTCAGAGCCACACATAAGTCTTGAGGCACACTTTGTGATAGACTATTATTTCAGCCTTTGTAATTTTTAGGCTATTTTATAAAATGCACAATACTTTTGGCTTCTATTTTCAGTGAAAGAAATCTTATCTCTTTAATGTGAAAAGTTTTGAGATGTACGAGTATTTTGGACAAATTTATGGACCACGCACACGCATTATTTCAAGTGAAGACGAAGACTAAGTTACGGTGGCGTGTTTGCTTCGTTAATATTCATGTAAATAAAGATAAAAAGACAATTGAAATTAACGTTCATTTCATTTGACGATAGTAAAACAGAAAACGTAAAGGTGCATTTAAATTCAACGGAAAAATTAGTATATTCTTTCTTCAATTAGAAGGTGAAAGAATATTCCTGAAGAGAGAACATATTCAATGCACATAATTGCTTTCAAATGAAAAAAGAAAACACAATCATGAAAGTGAGTTAAGTTAACAATCAAGTCTGTCTCATCATGTTCCTTATATAATTAGACAGCATTACCGTCAACTCGCAAATCGTCGCACACATTTCACCGGACTCGCAATTAAACTTAATCGTAATTAAACGGTATTACATTAGCCCAACAAGGCATGGCCAGTCGAGCACCCAGTCACCTGCAACACCCATCCGACACACCCGCGGGTTGCAGCCGTCGTGGCCTCCCTGAGGCCGTGGATCATCATCCAAAAGAGCTTCATGAAGCCAATTTGTTGATCAAATTTGAGGATGATCACGCAGGTCTGGCAGTCTCACCGTACGCGAGGGAGGGCACGACTCGGCCAGTCTAATTAATTTCCGACACGAGGCCCTGAGACCCATTTCCTCAGTTATCTTGGTTTCAATGTGACGTCCTACCGGTTTTATTAGACAGCATTTCGTCAAGGGATATAAATCCCATAAAATAAGGAGTGAATACTCAGTAACGCACCAGTTGAGCCCGAACCAAACAGTAATAATTTTTGGATTCAGAGAAGTATGATCTAAACCCCAGTTTTGGGACGATAAACGCACGATCTGCGCCTTCTTTCTTTCACACAGTTTCTAGCCTTGAGCGTATCCATGGTCTCTGCCTATATTAATGTAGGGTTTGTTCTTGCTGTAGCAACGTTATGTCAATCCGTTGTCTCCTTTCGTGACTTCACACCCAATATTAACATTCTTGAGTCAGTTAGATGTCGCTGTCCAGGCTATGTATGGGAATTATGTATCATGACTCGTTCCACTGAGGCTCATCATTATCACCAGGCCAATCACCACGCTCATCACTATCACCAAGTCCTTCACATGGCATCAATGTCACGACGTTACCATTCTCATCACTATCACTACGTCCATCACCGTGCTCCTCATTATAACCACGTCACCAAGCTCATTACTCTCACCAACTGCAATCCTCTCACAAGCCAGAACATACAGCTACGAAGCGATGGTCCAGTTTGAATCATCCGACTACCACCCATTTACAATCAAGCCAGGTAGATTTTCTTTCAGGGCGCTGCCGTTTATGTCCAAAATTTTGGAAAAATAACTTAAGTGTAGTAGAAATTCATCTTATATTTTAAACGCAAAATTAAAAACGAGAAGGTAATTTACAAAACACTCATGAAACGAGAACACGTTGTCGATTGTGTACTCTGATACATCAGGAAAGAACGATTTCGACTCCGGATTTAAGAGAAGGGGAACAGCCATATTTATAACAGTAATAAGGCTTTGAAGAAGAATAGTTTCTTATTTTTAAATATCGTCCAAGGACTATACTAAAACTTTCGGGAAGCTGCTCGTACGAATACCTTAATAGGATATCCAACTTGAAGCCGAATTATGTTTTTGTTCAGCGCCGGAGTGTTGTTCTATTTTTTTTTTTCAACAAAAATACAACACCTGAAATACGCGACTGGCTGCCAACTTGGATCCAGAGCAACAATAAAATTTCTCTGAAAATCTTCTAAAAAAACTGACAGGGCATGAACACTGCGACAAAAAAAACAATAAGGCAATATCTAAGATAAAATGTGGCCCAACACCAGCCTTCGCAGCAGTGGATTAATCCTGCAAGAATATAAATCTCGAGCACCATGGGCCCGCTGAATGAGGGGTTTGGCTCTTAAAGAAGAGCTCACAATAACTCGAGATATTTGTACGTTTCCTGCATCGGAGCTGAACGCTCGGCGTCAAGTTTGGGGCTGTAACATTCCGGTCTTGTAAAAATACGGCACGCTCGCTCATAACGAGACGTAGAAGTTAATCTATTGCCTCTATTTCTACCCGTCTTTATGCTACCGGTTGTCGTCGTTCTCAAACACTTGATAACGATATGGAATATGGTAAACAAGTGTCATACGGTTCTTCCCTTTCCATTCTTTGGCAGTGGAAGTTTCCTTTGAGGATATTGATTTTAGGTTAATCCAAGAGGTCATTATTTTAACCGAAGTTGTTGACCACGGAAATCCAAAATAAAGAGACTCAATTTCAAGAGTTCTTCCACACCTCAACTCCGTTATACGACTTTTCGAGTAGAAGCAACGAACACCTGGTACAATTTTGCTAAGCAAGCTGCATTTTTGCCGTGAAATTGTGGTCACTTCATGAATTTGCTTGCATGACCCTATAGATAAACTAGTTACGTGAGCGAGGGATAAAAGCGCATGAATTTTCCTCCATGAATCAATGGCCTTACCTCATGACATACCGTTATTTTGTACTCTGTGGCAACGCCATCGCTGATCATCAGAAGGCAGGCGAAGAACAGAGCGGGAAAATTATTATTCCGTGGAACACATCTAAGCACACACTTGCCACAATACACCCAAAACATCCAACAAACACTCCACAACACACCAACACGCACTCCAAAACACATCCAACACACTCCCTTCAACACAATACACAACACACCCTACAACACAACACACAGCCCACAACACAACACACAGCCCACAACACACCCAACACACTATTCTCAACACAATACACAACACACACCTTA
>JACJUY010000722.1:44718-61347 GCA_014220935.1 Platorchestia sp. MABIK | reverse complement strand
TTCCGCATCCTAGCCACCTGTGCTTCTTTTCAAGCACCCAGCTACTTGCATATTTTCTTTCCAAGCTCTCAGGTCAGAACCAAATGCTCCCAGCCACATGCCCGGCCTGGTCTCCCAGCAGCGTGCACTCCTGGCATTCCTATAGCCACAATTCTGACGGCCCCAGCCACCTCTCGTCAGTACTGTAGCCGTCTATTAGTTCTGCAATTATACTTGACGTATTTTCTTCTTGAAAAGCCAACATTTGTCCATAACTAATAATTTTCTTTGTAAATATAACTGAAGAGAGTGAAGCGCACATGATGGAGAAATGTTCACGCAATCGTGTTCGGGGTCGAAGTACCATTAAGGTTTTATCAATTTGCACTTTTAACAGCTCAACATTTTCTTCTTCTATAGCAAATTCAAGGGCTACCTTGAATATTTTTTCCTTACTTTCTAAGCAGGTCCTTTTTTGTAGCCATTTACACGTCAGTGTTGAAAAATGACAGCTCCAGTCTTCGAAATTGATTCTCGTCATTGTGCACGGTGTGCATCCAAAATCATGAACTGAGCGCTATTTCCTACGCATCCATCGTACTTTAGTAACGTTACTCCGGCATTTCTATTGCCTTCGTCTAGGCAAATACAAACCACGCTGACCAGAAGGACTCGACGCTAACACAATCTCAGATACGGCTTACGGTTTGTTTTAATTTTGTTCGCAAAGAACAAACCTCCATCCTATCCTTGTCCTCATAACAACAAATAATGGATCCTTCAGCGTATTTACCGTGAGATTGACTTGTTTTGTCCGACTGATGCCGCATCATGGAAACTTGAGTGTGCAAATTTATTTAATCGCATTTTCAAAAACGTCCTAAAAGCCTTCAAGGTGTTTTAATTTTCCGTAATATCACTCTCCTCCGTCATTTCGTCTTCCAATCTTGCAGCGCTTCGATATCACTGTGGGCCTTGCTTTTGACTTCGTGTTTTATTGCTAAAACGTTGAGATCAGGATAAGATGCAGGCGAAGATGTATTACGTCAGATGTATTTTTTTTTCTTTACTTACTGGTTTTCCAATGCAGGTTTTAGTGGCAAGCTCTTCAGCAAGGTTCGTTCAATTGTGCAAAAATGTCAGCTTTTTATAATTGTACAACTCAGTGGTTTGCTTACTTTACTGTACTCAAGTGAATGAGTGAACGATTGAGAATAACTGCCCTCATTAACTTGAAAAAATGCACCATTCTCATCATTTACACACATGGCTATTGGTGGCATCTGCTACAAATTTTCCGGTCTCTAAAATAAACAAAAATGTAACTGCTTCTTCAAATGAGCCTAATTTTCTATTTCATGATTTATTTCATTTTATTTTTGATGTGGAAATGGCATGCACTTTGGAATTATAATTTTCAATTTCAAATCTGCAGTGTTGCAGAATCTTGCACTCGCACTACTCATAGGGGGAGGTTCAGAAATGCTCAAAGTGTGACGTTCATGATAACTCCATTTCTTTTTCCCGACCCTCCGGCTACTAGGACATCAGGATACTCAGTTGTAAACTTGAGCAAATTTTACTCTGATCTTTGGAAACCGTACCCATGTAGATGTTTACGTATGTTTCAAGCTACAGGCATTTATCTCGATTGTCAATTTTTTCCCCACGACTTCATGCCTCCTTGAAATCACCTGCGGCTGCAGAATCATGCTTAAAGCAAGCCATTTTATGCGCTGGTTCACGAGCTGGTGAATCGCCATCTGCATCCGTTATATTTGTGCTAGCCAGTTTGTTAATAAACTATTGAATAATTTTAATTGGAAGTACAAAAATGATTCCTTAAAGAGTTATGTTTTTGTGACATTTGACTGTTCTAAGTCTAGAACATCTGGTCCATTGTTGAAATGTAGCTTGATTTTAGTATTGATGCACAAAGTTTAATAAATAATTGAACACAAAGAAATGATTCGCAAACAAGCAGGCCCGGAAAATACAGTGGAAATGCTGGAACGAAAATTTCCAGTATTACTGCGCTACTTAATCTGCATGCAGTTTCAAACATCACGAAACAGAATTCCATTGGTACGGAAGCTCAGCGGTAAAGTTTCAGGAGAATCACAGAATGAGTTTCTCAATACTGTTCAATACCATCAACGCAATCGATGGCGACCAGCAAGTTTATTAGAGTGAATGTCTCCACAGCGATCTTACGTTCGAACACAACTTTTACATTAGTTGAATAGTGCAGCTGTGTGTGCCAGCAGTAGCTCCAGTCGAAAGCTATTCAGCAACTGCAAAACTTTTCGCTTCAATTTTCTCACTTTAATTTCGTCGTGATGTGATTATATGTCCTTCCCATACGTGAGTTATGTATAGACACCACTGATTTTGGCCATTCCTTGACTCTCTTCCCAAAAGTTGAAGCAAATCAAACATTCGTAAGTTAATTCAAGTTCATTTTACCATGAACAACGCAATCATTTTTTTATGGGTAACCTGACGAGGCATTTTTGAAGACACCAAGAACCAGCCAGGCATTACCAGACAAGGCACCCAGCTGATTAAAGAGCAACCCTTCCTTCTAGACAAATTGGACGCTGTTATGATACGAGACTCAAATGTCAAGATTGTGCATACGTCATTCAAACCCAGCGCAAAGTTGCGTGCGCCCTATCGTTAGGGCACCATGCCATTATATTGATTATACACAGATGAGAACTCCGAGCAGACTCAGTTTTCTAAAATTCCAGGGACAAGAAGCAAAAAAATTTAAAAATGAGACAATCTTCTAGCTCTAGGCTCTCTGTCGTGAACAAATGTCAACTTCCTTAGACAAATTCTGGGCCCTAAAGACAATAATTCCTCGAAGCCTGGCTTATTTGAGCTCTTCGAATGACAAGTTTTATGGCGAAATGTTATTTGGCGAACACTGCAATTTGATGAAGATGTTAGCAGAGCTCGTGATGCAAGGCCTGACACGCCACAGGGAAGTGGTCGCGCTCGCATGCCTCTTTTCTGACGGGTCAGAAGCCGGCCGTGGAATGCGAGTCTCTTCAGAGCGGCATCGAAGGGATCGCAACGCTCTGGAGACATGCCAATTTATACGAGCCGTGAGATGCAAGAGAAAAGCAGCAATGCGCTTAATTCCCTCAAGGGTTTTGAATAATGAGATGTTATTCACAAAAAAGTACAAAAATTACAAGACGGTTGATATGTGGAGGTGATATTCGGTGGTTTTACACCATGTCGATCAACGAAAAGCTTATACATATATTACACACGATAAAAGGATTATTAAGTTTTCGTTTTCCATAAGCATCAGTCATAAAGAACAATGTCATACATGAATACATAAACATTTCATAGGAATAGGTCAACCTACACACAGTAGGTTATTTCACACTAAAAAGTGACGACTAAAAATGAGAGGAAAAATGGTACTTTACACTAAAAATGAAAGGAAAAATGATTCTTGTGTAAATAAATGCTATAACATTCGAGTAGAGAGAATCACTTGAACGATGCGCTGCCAATTCTCTCATTTTTTAAAGGACTGAACAACCACGGAAAAATAGAAAACAGACTGCACCTATCCTAGTAACTGAACCTGCAATTAATTCTCAGAAGTGCAGCTAAATCTGTAACAAGTGTAGCACGGTACTCCATGAGAGAAACATGAGTAGACTGCAAGCCTGTTGTGCAGGTAGACTTCGTCGCTCTAAACACTATAGGACATCGGCTCAGTATTTAACACCTACTTTAGCACAGAGCATAAATTGTAAAGATAACGAGCAGGAATTACTACCTACTCAGGGACACCATGTGGGTGGGACGGAGGTAACATTTGGCAAGTGAAAGTTCGTAGTTTTAGGGACAAATGTTTGTTTCTCGTCTTATATCTTGGTGTATTTTTCAGTGTGACTGTGCGCTTAATTTAGCATCACGATGGAATATGGACACCCGAAATGTTCGCAGTTAAAAATATTGATTTTCAAACTGGGTTTTGCCTCGTATTTCTTTCGTGTAATTCATAATTAATGGAGCAAACAGTAATACAGTTAACACTCGTGCGAAATGTTTTACACAAGCTCACAAATTCGCACGTGTACTTACATGCTTTTTTCTAGTTATGTAACTGTGTAATGAGTTTCTGGAAGGCAATTTTATCGATTCAAAGGTCAACGTTTAAACAATTTTCACAGAAAAAGATTTGCAGGTGCGCCCTTGCCCAAAATCACCAAAATGTATTGTTGAAATCTTGCTGTTGTAAGCGAGACGCCGGCATTGTAGTCTCAGTGATAAAGTTTAGTTTGCCAGTAACAGTGCCCTCTTGATCCATGCAGGAATTTTTGATGTTGTACTTCAGGATAACACACTGAAAATGATACAGTATTCTGTTGAAGAAAAGTGTACACTATATGTTGAAAAGTAAAATTATTGTCGTGATGGTTAATTGATGAAATTAGACATGCAGCGGAGTGACAGCGTCGGACTTTCTAGGAGTTTCAATTTTTTCGATCGATTTCCAACTTTACTTTCGTTGAAAGTGCCTATCTCTGACCAGTAAGTCTCGATTGAATCCTTGCTCGGACAAGGCCACAGCTATGATGACTGGATTTTTTTCACTCCTGCAATTATATTTATTCATTTAATAATTTTTATTACTCTTCTCCGAAATAAAAAAGTGGTAGTAAATAGTGTGTCAATGCTCTTTGTGAGTTTACTGAAGTTGCTGTGAGAAGTTTCAAAATAATTCCCCAATTGAGTGCTGGTATTCATCATTTCAGTATATTTTTTGACATTTAAGCAGCAAGACAGCAAGAAATAAGTGGGATAAAGCACCGTTGCTGGTCAGTTACAATGACTAGGAAATTATAATGTTTGAATTACAAACGTTAAACGAAAAAAAATTTCGAGACCTCATGAATAAATAACTCCTTTCAAAAAATTTCTAACCGATGCTGCAACATTTCTAATCGATGTTCAAGCTCTCAGCAAAATCAGTGGTACAAGCCAGCCCACGCAGCACTGGCCGAATGAAACACATTCTGGCAGAGAAGTCCGTGGCGCGTCAGAGCGACGCTCCGGCCGCTCAGTCACCGTCTCCGTTGAACGCTCCGATATCTTTACGACCAATCGGCCAGTTAATTTTCACCCTTTCCAGGCCAATCCTGCGTAATTTATTCCATTCTTATTTCCAGTATTACGATGCGACACCTAGTAAAGAGCAACAGCAAAAAATAGCAGCCTGCGCTCGAGGATAATCTTACAGGAAGAATAGCGCAGAAATATAGTGAGTCCAGTGAGAAAAACATCGAGTAAGTTCAGGCAAATTTGAGCTCGGTTTAACTTGCTGGACCTCGAAGAATTTCGTCGGCGATGACTTAGCGAATGTAAAGATTTGAGGCCCACAAAATAGCTGAATGTTCTTGCTGGGTCGCTCGCTTTTCAGAGATTTTCAAAGTTATTCGGAAATATCGAAGCAACTGAAAACAAGTGTCGTGTTATCATGTAAGATGAAAGCTCTTCAAGTGCAACACGTATGCTTAAAGCGAAGTACAGGAGATGAATTTCCTGACACTTGTCAAACTGTTTTGGTCAATGTGCACAAGATAAATTTTGAAATGTATGGCTATTGTGAATTTGTGCGTCGTAGTAAGTAGAGTAATAGAGACAGACCATACAGGTAAATTGACTGTCACCAAGGACTGCCAAAAATGACATGTACAAATAAGACAGCCAAAAATGAAGCGCTAGCGGAGGACAAAGTTTTTCGTGGCAAAGTTTTATTTTTATCGAAACCACAACTGATTTGCTGATGAATACAAATGTTGAACAAAATACCTATAAAATCAGCTAATGTCTTGACGTTTACAAATGTATTTTTTGTCTCTATTTCAGGTTGCCTGTTATAACATTTTATTGTCTTAAATTTAACTCGTTAGACTTGCATCCATGTCAATAAGCACCCACATCAAAACCAAGTATCAGGTTGTAACAGAAGTACTGTCCAATTTTTGAGCTATTTGTTTAGGGCACTATTACTTCAATTTAGCTTGTTAATGTTGTGTGCTTATCTATGGTGATTAATAAAATTATTTTTCTTCTTTCAGATTGTGTGATAATTATCGTAATTAATAACTACTTTTAGCCCTAAAGTACACTCCAAGTAAAGAGCATATCAGGCATATTTTACTGCTTGAATTTCATAAAGGCAATCCGGCAAGCTCAACAGCAAAAACACTCGTAGGCACTTATGGAAATGATGTTGTGAATGAAAAGACCTACAGAAGATGGTTTTCACGTTTCAAAAAGGATGACTTCAGTCTGCAAGGCGAACTGAGAGCAGGATGCTCAAAAATACTTTATTCTCAGCAATTGCACGCTGCCATTGATGAAAATCTAACCTGCACTACTAGAGAACTGAGCAAAGCCTTTAATGTCAGCCATATAACCACATATCGGGAAATGCAAAGACTTGGCATAGTCTCAGAGGCTGGGAAGTGGATCCCACACGATGTGTCAGAAATCAACAGGCAACAGCGTGTGACCTGTTGTGTTTCACTGCGTTCTCGTGAACTTCAGGCCCTTTTTTAGACCGAATCATAACTGGCGACGAGAAGTGGATCCTTTACAATGCTAAGCGCAAAAGACAGTGGCTAAGTCTTGTTTCAAAGCCAATTCCCCAGCCGAGAAGTGGACTGCATCCTAAAAACAAATTCTTTTTTGTCCATGGTGGGATTTGAAGGGAATTGTTTATTATAAACTAATAAGTGACAATGAGTCAATAACATCTGAAGTTTGCTTTCAGCAGCCAACTCGTTAAAAAGCAGCGTTACAGGAAAAACGGCCTTCTTTGATCAATCGAAAAGGAGTGATTCTGCATCATGACAATGCCAAACCCCATACTTCAAGAGCAATCAAAAATCTTATTGAAGAATTTGGCTGAGAAGTCCTGCATCACCCACCATGTTCTCTTGATCTTGCTCCGACCGATTATTAGGACAAAGGCATACTTCAAGAAAAGAGGTCGAAATGAAACTGGTTTCTTTTTTGAGTCCAAACTGGCTAAATTCTATGAAGAAGGAATCTGAAAGCTTATGACAAGATGAGAAGATGTAATTAATATAAATGGTGACCATGTTGAAGACTAAATAAATATATTTTTAACAGAATTTTCATTTTATTTAAAATTAACAAAATGGACAGAACTTCTGTTCAAACCTCATACTTGACTACTGAACAGCCAAAGAGAGAATACATATTTTTTGACCCACCATTTAGTAGTTAAGACATAGAAGGGAATATGTCATAACTGAATACTATACCTCAAGAATAATAATTTAGTAAACTTGGGGTAGTCTTGGAAGGCTGAAGCAAAGGTCTGCAATATAATTACTAGGATTGCATATTTTAAGGACTTGTTATGATGGTAGTTTTGGATTCTCTTTTTGAACTGTAAATATTGACGTATTTAGGTATGCATAGGGAGTTTTTGAAGTAATAAATAATAATGTAAGTAGAACAAATCTTCAATTAAAGCATTTTTGAGTCAAAAATCAAATTGGTCCAAAAAAATCCCAGTGAACGGAAACCTTTCTATCAAATAGAAAAACTAATGAAATATTGAATGGCATTCGAACAAGGAATCAAAATACAATGATAAAAATTGTAATTTATTGACTTCCTACATACGTGACTGCATTTTTCTCCATCAGTTTCAACACGCAAGGCCAACGTGCCACGGTACACCTTGTAAATAGCCATAGCCTACACCACTCGTGTTGGTGCTCCAGTATCTGCATATACTGATAATTTAATGCGAAATGAACTGCTAGTGTGCTTTGCTATGCTTACAATGTTATGACCGAAGTTGATTTTAAATAAAAATAACCATTTGATCAACATTAGAATGGAACAAGTGATGCTGCCACACTTTTTCCGTTGATATAATAGTGCACCGATGTAAATGTTCTGAAACCATTTGTTCTGAAACTATATTTGTTAAAATAATTAGCAAAAACAAGGAAATATTGATATATAAGTTGAGCACTACCACTGACTTTCGCTAAATAAAATAAACCTCAATAATTACATTATAGGCCAATACCAACCTCAATAATGAAATTATAGGCCAATACCAACCTCAATAATGATATTATAGGCCAATACCAACCTCAATAGTCCTATTTTAGGCGAATGCTGAACACTTAGTGCTATCAAAAACATTTCAAAACCAACAATCTCAAAGTAAATAAATTTAAATCTGTCAGGTTTTAAAACTCTATATACGAATATAATTCTTCGTGATCTCCGGCCACAATCAACTCGTAAGTAGTTGAGATCATTTCTTACATAGAGGGCTATGTTGAGGCACCAACGTTTTCAAATAAATAGGAAAGCCAAGAATTAATATTTCCTACAAGCAATTTAATGAAAGCTTAAGAATAGGCTTGTGCTACATATTACACTTCTTATGCAACGTCTGCTATTTTTTTTCTAGAAATAACTTATGCATTTTGAATGAGCTAAATACATAAATGGGCCGAAATGAGCAAAAAAGGAGGTAAATTAATTTGTATTCTTCAAAATTAACCAAGAACTCATTAAAGTCGACCGATGGCCCAAAAGGAATAAAATAAAGAGGTCAGCAGCAATTGGATGTGTCAATATATGGCCCATGGCTCACGGATGCCAGATAATTAACGATTACCTATACAAGAATAACTAAATATTACTTAAAGCATAGGCAACACATGCCTTGGTGCTCTACTGTTAATGTGTATAAAAAGAACACTTAAAAAAACGTATCAAATGAGTTTTTCAATTGAACAATCTAATTATAGAAATTGCAAGTCCTTGGGCAATATTTCACCCTGTCACGACTAGTAACGACTACTACCATACTATTGATGAATGAAAGTGTTGGGTAAGAATGTAACCGAGACCATCGTATGTCTTAAATATTACTCTGCCCAACATGCAGGAAATGCTCAAATATGGTTTTAATGAAAATATGAACGGTATTATGAGAAAAGCGATTGCCTTCATGATGACACAAATAACTCATAATTGAAAATTTGTTATGATGAAAATAAGAACTTCATTATAAAACATGTGAAGATCTCCGGTAGCAATGGAAAGGAGCTCATCCTCCCTGCAATGGTCCTGCCCCGAGCCGAAATCAGGACAAGTAGTTGCCCAAAGTTGCTCACATGTTCCACTTAAAAATACTGCATTGACGTCAGCCAATGCAAAATGACTGTAGATGAAAAAATTAAGGAGGACGCGAATATGTAAGTATTCAGAAGTATAGTATTGAACAAAGAAAGAAAAACACCCTCTAATCTGGAATTTACGGAACGAAGAATCTATAAGCTTAGGGTAGGTTCCCACACAAGATCCCCTGCGCATTGAAAACACGAGTTTAGAATGAAAACTATGAAACGAGATAAAAGCTGAAGAAAAAAGTAGTACGAGCTGAAAAACAGGACATTAATGAACTGAAGAAGATAATGCGTAACAAAACATAAACTTTTTCTATTTAAACAAATGTGAGGCCTACCTAGCCCTCAGTTTATCCTCACATTTTTCTCCTGTGAGAGCTAATCTTCACAGATACAGTAGTTGTATCTCCTTGAGAAGATATCGAAGAAAAATGAAGTGACCAAAATAGGAGTGAGTGTAAGTCAACAAATTTGATAATCCCTGACAATGTAGTTCCAAATCTACGGAGGGGCAAGACCTGTGCAAGCTTCCTACGACAGTTCAAGGCTCGTGGAGTTGACCTTGCTAAACTGACACCGTTGAAGTCATACTCAACGAATTCGTTCACGCAACATATGGATCTCATTTCTTCAATGGTGACGTACGCAAAAATAGACGAAGTCGGAAGAAGCACCACGAGGCCGACGACTGGAAACTGCAGGAGAAAGTCTAAATCCGGATTCCGGATCTCTCAGATGTCAACGTCTCCGAGGTGCATTTTTTACCTGCAAAATGTGTTGTGCTTGTTTCCAGCGTGGACTTATTCCGAGTTCTTCGAATAAGCACCGCAAAGGAGTCAAAAACAATTTCACTATATTGGTTAGTTCTAGATTCCCTTGCCACAATTAAGGCAACCTCAAGAGAGTGAGGAGAAGGAACCATTTAGTATAGACTAGAAAGATTAGATTATTATTTAGTTTAAGCCTCCCTAGCCGTCATAAAGGCGATCCAAAGAGAGGAAGGAGGAAAGCACAATTTAGTATGGAGATAATAAAACGTGGAATCTATGCAGAGGGGCATAGAAACAGTAAGTTAAGAAAGAAGATTATGAAACAAGATCAAAGTCGAAGAAGAAAGTTGTAGGTGCTGATAAACAGGATAGCAGTGAACCGAAAAAAAGGTGGTCCTTAACTTAACAAAAAAACTTAATTTCAACAAAAAGAAGGCCTACCTTACTCTCAGCTCGGACCCTCACACGTTTTCCTCCTATAGACTAGAAAACGAGGAATCTACGTATAAGGTGTGTTTCCAAGTGACACCCATAAAAAGAAAAAGGAAGAAAATATGGAGAAGAGACAGCAGAGAAAGCAAGATAATATCAGATTGGATTAGATAAGTAAGCTTAAGCCTCCCTAAATACAACAAAGGCATTCCAAAGAGAGGAAGGATGAAGGCATCATTTAGTATGGAATTGAGGGAACGTGGAATCGATGGACAAGGTGTGTTCCCCACTCAAGATCCCCTGCTCGTAGAAACAGTGAGTTAAGAAGGAAGGCTATAAAACAGTATAAAAGTTGAAGAAGAAAGTCACAGGCTCTGAAAAACGGAGCAGCAGTGGACCGCGAAAAAAAAAAATCTCTAACAAAATCAAAAACATTTTATTTCAACAAAAAAGGCCTACCTAACTCTCAGCTCGGGACCTCATATTTTTTTCATTGGGAGCGCAAATTTCCATTATTACAACAGTTGCATCCCCCTGAGGGGTGAATTTTCTCGCAAGAAACGTTACAAAATGAACGTTGACTTTCTTGGAAAAAAACAAAAATTGATTTTAAAGAACACGGTAAAATGAGTGCATTCTAAAGAATAGAAAAATACATTTAAATTTACCGTAGAAAATGCAGTACATAAAAAGATACGTTAACAAACATAATACCACAAATCGGCCTTTCACAATTTGCATGAACAAATCTTACTATGAACCACTGTTCAAATTTCATATATTCCGTTTCGAGTAGAAGTAAATTTTACAGTACACAATGGGCAAAATGCTGACTTTACAGTACACGATGGGGAAAAAATACCGAAATGTTTTCGAGAACACCTACGACTAGTCAATACCAGGGGTGGTGCTGTTAGATAAAAATGAAAACGAAATGACACCGAAAAAAATATGATCAGACCAGAAGCAACCACAATATCAACAGCATTTCTTGTGAATACTAGGAAATTTAAAAATTATGACGAGGTAAATCATTGCATTCACATGGCAACAATAACTGTTAAACGATAAAACATTACTACATGGAGTTAGCTTTTATTATTCTAGCAATCTAAATAATTTTTGAATAGTTTTACAACGCTTACAACAGAGCAAGGATAACACTGCAGTTCATTCTAAGCACGGTGACGTTGTGCGATTGGAACGAGTGTTGAAAAATTTTGCACTCAAATTTTTTACGGAGTAATAATTCTCGCAGTCTCCAGGAACTGAAATTACTAATGGTTCTCCTAAAAAATCTTAAGCCGAATACCTTGTAAGACGATCAAAACAATTGTATTTTCTTGTTCTTGTAACCGCAGTCAGAATTTCTAAAGACTTAATAGTAGCTCGTGCTTCTAAAGACTTGATTACGGCCAGAATTTTCAGGCTGCAACTGTGAAGCGATTGGCAGCGCCCATTATTACCAGTGCCATTGAAAAATAATTTGTACAAGCCTAAAAAAGCTGGGGAGGCTTCACTGAAGTGCGGCACGTCTGCAATAAAGCAGAAGTGGACGCCTTGGCGTAAATAATAGCAGGAGCTATGGCAACATGAGCGACGACTTAAAAGAAGTGAAAGTCTCCGGTAAGTTATGAGTAGCATTTAGCGAGCTAATCAGATGAAGTGCGCCGCAGCGCAGACACTCTGACGCTCACAAAACTTGGCTTTCCTGCACGCCGCCAGAGCTTACACAGCCAGACCTCTACAGCTCTGCTGAACCAGGCACGGCGTGTGTGTGTGTGTGTGCTACATCGCATGGGTAGCTCACATTCCAAGGTGATGAGCATCATGCTTGCGTTCAATCTTAAATGTGAGACTCATATGTCTCTGCAGAACAATTCGCTTCCTCAAGCAAGAAATGGTTAATGAATTGGTACAGGCCAGACGAATGTTAAAACACACTCGCAATCTCGAAGAATTTTCGGTGGAGTCGATCGGTAATCGCAAATGTGTATTCCGGGTGAAGCATGGCAAAAATTTGTCTGTTCTGAGATGCGTAATTTACATGGCTACCGTCGATTCGCACATCGTCTGTCGGATCCAATTTACGTTCTTCTTTTTTGCTCAATATTGATTTTCCATGGTTATTTCGATCCATTCAACAAAAGAACGCTCGGTGTGTTCTAAGCCTTTAACGCTCTCATGCCAAGACCTAAACGATCTAGGCATCAACTTTCTTTGTAAGCCGGGCAAGAATTCAGTTCGAAAACGAGACGTGCAGATCTGAGCGCAGGCAGGCGTCAGACGCCTGCGGTGCAGCCAGCGCGAGGTGCGTTGCCTGGTGCAGGCAGGCCGGAGTCCTGCACTCTCTCGGCCTAATGACGGCCTTGTGACACGAACCACTCAGCGTGTGCTGCACAAGTGCTCGTGTCTTCTACTTGCACGCTTCAAACACTCAACTATGAAAGGCAGGCTTTGAGATGCAGCAAGAGAAGTATCGAAATATCAGTTATGAATTCTTGATATACTGTATTTCTATGACGTGCACACCCATGCGTATTTAAAATGTATACCTGTTTTAATGAAACGTCTGAGTTTTATTACTAAGCTCATCCCGACATATGTTCCAGTGCCCAGTGCATACTATTTCACAGAAGAGGCTTGACAAATCATCGCTACAGATGAGGAAAAATTCCTTCCCTCATCATCAGAGAATGAACCATCCTGAGTAATTACAGAGCAAATGACAGATGAATCTTTCGAAAATGTCGAGGTCATTTTCCTTAACGCTGTAATAGCCGGTTAGGATTCGAGGAGTTAACTAATGATGTCACAAGGCGGGTAAATGCAAATTAACCAGGCGGAACAAAAGTCATAACAAAATTACAGGACCTGCAAGAGCGGAAAACCCCGCCTTCATTAATCAACACAATACATTCCGCTCACATTTTCCCTAAAATAAATTGCTGCTCCTCAAAGGTTACAGCACACAAAGTCCGCTCACACAGACGAGACTTTCAAGAATTAAGAAGGGTAAATAATGCTTGAAATTTACTTCATAAAAGCCTTAACAGTCATTAATAATCGAGCCATTCGAAAAGACATGAAGCTTTGCGAAACGCACACGTTAAATACAAATAACGAGTACACAACAGGCGTGCTGTGGAGCATACATACTTACGAAAGGTAGCCATTCTTTTCTCATTTTTTGAAAAATTACCACCACTGCATTCTTATTCAATTCAGCAATCATTCTCAGGACGTCGAATTGAGATCAATCCAATACAATCTACTACACAGTTGTTTGCTTGCTTGGTTCGTCCGTCTCTCTGTCCCGCTCTTAAGGGCGTCTAATGACCGTATCAGTGAAACGAATTTTACCAGTGCACAAATACAAGAATATTGTAAACGTGGGTGCTATTACAATGGATATATATGTTTGTCATCCACATCTGTAAGATTTATTTAAGGGAAATATTCAATCCCATCATTTTTGACGGGCCTTGTGCAGTAATAAGAAAAACAAAAGTGACCTAACACTAAAATAAAACCACCTCGATATCGGCACCTCACAAAAGAGCTTAGCTCATGATCGCTATACACAAGTCAGCTGGCAAACAGTTTCTGAAGTGAGTTTACATCAGCTTTGCTTCAGTTTCTGATAATCACACTTCCTGATTTAGATAACAAATCGCGTTGCCAATCCGTTCAACAACTCTTAACGTTTTGTGTATGGTTGCGACGGTCGTTTTTGGAGTGAATTCTTTATTTATGTTGCAGCTCATGTATAATTTTATCATTCAGAATTCTCATAATATGGAACCTTTAAACTCTTGTTTATTTTAGCATATATTTAGACAGCGTCAAGGTAGTTTACTGAAGTCCGATACAGCCCGTCCAAGCTGATGTTACTCACCTTGGTTTCACTTATAAGCCAAACTAGGAGGAGCTTTTAGTTTCATTTTATTAAAAACGTAAAAATATAGAAACTGAAGTGAATGGTGTTCACAGAAATTTATAGCCGAATAGCATACGTCACACTAAAAGGGTGAAAAAATTAAACTAATTCATCGGCAAAAAATATTAGGATAGTATCCCTTTATGCTGGTAACTTGTTCTCTGAATCGCATTAACCTCATCATGCAGCAAATACGGCGCATGGCGAACTGCCCCAACGTGCATCGTGTAACACTTCATGGGTTCACGTTCAAATTTTGTGGCATTCCTTTACTCCGCCTGGCGGACGTTGTTTGGGGCTGGGGAAGGCTTTTGAATTGCCCACATCACTTATCCAGTTCAGTGAGCAAATTATATCACACCAAACACAAATGCTTTCATAGACAGAACAGTACTCAACCTCTCTCTGTCCCTGACACAGAACGAGTTGGTACGAGTTGAAACTAGATGCAGGCAGAACGTAACTGTAAGATTCAGGAATGGGATTTAGGTGTTGAGAAGCAGCGAGGCTCCAATTGAGGTGCCTGAGGGATTCTCTACGTAATGACTTCACGGTCCCGAAAGCAAAAGAACTATCGTCAAGTTGTCGAACAGTCTACGTTTTCGTAGCAGTGCAGTTGACGGCGAAGTTCCTCAAAATAGACTATTGTCATTGGTTCAAAGTTGTTTGAAAATCCCCCGCCTGCAGCCACGTTATTAACTTCTATGCTATGAGCGCCACACAAATGCACCTCTAAAATGGAAAATGGGATTATCAGCCATGTACACATCTTCGGAGTTCATGGAGTGCGCCTATCATTGAATTCAATTTTTTTTCTTTCATTGTATTGCAAATTCAAAGTTATTGAAACTGAAATGAATAAGGATTGTTATAAGACAAGTGAAGTCAATCAGAGTTGGTTTAATTCAAGCGGTAAAAAATAATTTTTGCTGATTCATCAGCAAAAATTTTAGAGATATCTCTTCATGAGATGATATTTCTTCCCCTAAATCACATGGACAGCTTTCAGAAGTGAGTCCGACCTCTCGGACGAGTACCATGGATTCTACATATCCTCCCTCTATTCAGTCGATGTTCGCTTAATATGATGCATTACTAGACAATGGACAGTGCATAAGGCGTTAAAAAAAACAAACCACAAACCAAATAAGCTGGAATCATTGATGCACATTGGATCAATCAATTTTTTCCTATTCTAACAGGTCACTACCTGAAATAGTACACCACGTGAATAGTCCTAAGAGATCCCTGCTCAAAAATATTAGCTCGGCAAACGCAAAGGAGTATTTGGGGAACACACCACAGGAGGCTCGCACCCAGCACGAGGAGGCGAGTGATACAGGCGGTGCATTGCTATGCAGGAGGCGCTCTTAACAACATGAATAATACATGCGCATCAAAACATCGCTGTGCCGCTGATGCACCCACCGTAAAGGATGCCAATTAATTGACAGCCGAAGATTTATGATCAGTGGAGTCGATCTGCGCTAGCGTTGATTGCAATGCACGAAACGGTACTGCAATCTTAACGAATTTATGACGCCAATACAACGAAAAAACTCGGCTTCAGCCATCACTCATGATAAAATATTACGGGAGGAACCGTGGCCCACATGGAAGTTCTTGTTATTACCCAGATTAAAAATTAACAGAACCTTCAAAATTGGATCAGGCAAGCGAGACGCTTGCAGAGAAAAATTAACTCATGAAAAAAATTGCTGCGAATCTCACGACACGTAAAAACGTAGGTTACTGAAAATGTTTTTGTAGTAATTTTCAGATAGAATGCAGTAAATTTCAAACGTAAGTTTGGCAACACACCAAAAATTACTAGCATTTAATGACATTTGTTAGGTCATGAAGACGCGTTGTTGAAGAGGGCCTGTTTATAACACATTCTGTGTAGTAACAATACCCGTGTACAGGAGAATCAAGTCGACGGTAAGTAGGCCACGTAGGTGCACACGAGATCTGACGAGGTGATTCAAACACTGCGTTATGTTCGCCAGATGCCTTCAGCATCTCAACCAAACCGCAAGGCAGTTCAGAACATGAACCACCATGATGTAAACTTTTGGCAAGGTTTTCTTTATACACCACTTCGATGATGCATGCGTTTGGTAGGTTCTGCCAAAACAATAGTCTCAGGAAGAGTTCAGGAAGCTAGCCGGCACATGGAAACACACATTCGAGGATTTCTTGGAGGAGGTGCTGTGTTACAGCACCAGCCCCTGACTTGCGTAGTGCTGTGTGGTGCAGCAGCTGGAGAGCTGCGAGA
>JACJUY010000722.1:0-42274 GCA_014220935.1 Platorchestia sp. MABIK | reverse complement strand
AACTCCCCAAGTAACCAACTGCCCAAGTAACCAACTCCCCACGTAACCAACTCCCCAAGTAACCAACTCCCAAAGTAACCAACCCCCAAGTCACCAACTCCCCAAGTAACCAACTCCCCAAGTAACCAACTCCCCAAGTAACCAACTCCCAAGGCGGCCCACTCTTGAAGTAACCAACTCCCAAGGCAGCCAACTCTTAAAGTAATCAACTTCCCAAGTAACCAACTCCCAAGGCAGCCAACTCTTAAAGTAACCAACTCCCAAAGTAACCAACCCTCAAGGCAATTCACTCAAAAGGAGAATTAGCGCCACATTATCATCATTCAGCGCAACAAATCATAATTCACTGTTCATGCAACCAACGGGAATACGAATGAATAAACGAGAACAGCTAAGCGAGAACAGCTAAGTGAGAACAGCGCAGTGAGCTTTTCAAAGTGGGAATGGGAACACAACCGCATGCCGGTTGTGTACTTTACCACCGAACGACAAGGCTGTTGCGTCAAAATTCAGAACAATAGTTCTAAACTGATATGAAACACTTCAAAAACTTAACTGAGAAGCCTCTTCTCAGTTGATCTGTGATATAAAGATGACTCTCAAATCGACATGGTAGATTCATGTATACGTCGTGTTCATTGTTTGTGGATGTACATATCTAAATCAACTTTACATGCGTTCAACTCAAAGTAGCTCCAGGCAACTCTCCACAATATATATTTTATCACGCGTTTTGTTGACATCTCTTTCTTCTACGGCATATCAAATGGGCTCCAACATATTAGGTAGTAGACATTCAAGTCGTTAACAGAGTTGCAGTAAAAAAATTTTCTATTTGTTTGCAACTTAACATTGTCAAGTATTTGTAGGCGCAACTTCGTTTAAAAAGATCTATTAAGAATATAGAAACCAAAAACACTCAGAAAACATATCAAGTGCGTCCTTTTATTATCTCAGGTGTTTAACCGAGTGTCGTTTTGAATGCCAATCATGACTTAGAGAAGACATTTTAGGTCGCATGGTAAAAGTGAAGCATGACCTCGTAGGAAAGGAGAATAGCGAAGAACAAAAAGATTAAAACAACATTCACGGCCAAGGATGCTGGATATTATGTAAAAAACCATCCTCCTGACAGTTCAGGGCAGAGGAGGATGATGTGCAGCGAGGTGGTCACGCGGAAGAAATGCGCAGGAAGAGTTCAAATTATGCGGGAGACGCGCATACGCGGACGTCCAGCACCACCAGGCGGCGTAATGAGAGCCTCTGGAATGACGGAAGTCAGAACACGGTGGAGACGCGTCACATCTCTGCTGGTCCCGGCTCAGCCCCTCACTACACTCAATAATGACTAGGGTTTAAGCATATTGAAAGCATATTGTCACAGCCCTAGTAATGACGAGTGTGCTGCAGCTTCAAAACTGACGACGCTGTTTAGCAATCAGACCGCAATGGGTTAAACTGAAGTTCAACATTCAACAAAGTCGATTGTAGCAAGAAATTGTAAAAATAGCAAACATTAACTGGATCGTGCCTTCATTTAGCTCTAATCATTTCTGAAAATTTAGTATGTGACTACTGTTCGGTCAGCGGCATTATGAAAATTGCCACTGGTGGCGCACGCTGCGGTCAGTGTTGAGTTAAAGTATAATTCGTCTGAACTGTTTTTGAATGAGCATTTTAATGGCGTGTGTTCTTCCATCGATTTTTTTAAATTTTTGAATTAGGGTAGCAAGCGAAGGAATCACAATCAATATCCATGAATTGCAATTGAAAAAGTAAACATTTGGAGCTTTTACAGGATGTTCAAGCTTTTAATTTATTGGATAGGAATAATAAGAGACAGACCGACCAACCAAATAATCAAACAAGTAAGCAAGCAGTAAATTGTGTACAACTGTTATCATGCTCAAATATATAGGATTAACATTGTGTATGTGAGTCCAGTATTTATTTGTTGATTAGCTCAAATCTTGAAAAATTCATGGTTATCTCTTCAAACGGAATCTAACCAATCCTAAGTTATTCGTTCCAAGCAGATAGTATCGTTACTTAACTCAACCTAACCTGACATATCTTATTCTGTAACAACAAATCCCACCATAACCCATCACAACTTAGACTAACCTATCATGACCTATCGTGAGCTGACCAAACTTTCGCTAAAGTGTCCTAATGACAATTGACTCGGCAACGCAACTTTGATACCGATAGAAGCTCAAATTGTCTGCTTTTTTCCTACTGCATAAGTGAAAGTGTAACGTACGAACTTGATCTAAAGACGGACAAAAGACGAATCGATTAAAAGATTTAGAATATAGTTTTCTGTTTTTCTGCTATGCTGAAATTTATGAAATTAGGTACCGGAATCAGCCTAATATCACCTGAGCTGGAGAGTCAGGATTCAGAAAATTCGCACTTCATGCAAAAGATGGCAGTATTTTGAATAAGCAGTTCACCTAATTCTGTGTCGTGCTACGTTCAGCGGTATTCAGAATTCCAAGGCACTTGTGCGAAGTACTTCAAGATAATCTCACAAGACCGTTCAAGATTTTTCTTCAAATTGTGCAAGTTTTGCTACTTACTACGTACTCATAATCATTCAAATATTGTATAATTGAACTGAATCTCGTATTCAGATTAGGTCATATGTTAGTTTAAGCCTCCCTAACCGCTACAAAAAAGAGCGTATCGAAGAGAGGAAGGAGGAATGCACCATTTGGTATGGAGATAAGGGAACTCGGAATCTATGCAGAAGGGGCATAGAAACAGTAAGTTGAGAAAGAAGTTCATGAAACAAGATCAAAGTTGAAGAAGAAAGTAGTAAGTGCCGAAAAACAGGATAGCAGTGAACTGAAAAAGGTGGTCCTTAACATAACAAAAAACATTTTATTTCAACAAAAAGAAGGTCTACCTAATTCTCAGTTCGGGCCCTCTCACATTTTCCCTCTGGGAGCGCCAATTCCCATAGATACAATAGTTGTATCCCCCTGAGGGAAATCTCGTATTCAAGACGAAAAGGGAGAGGACTAGCAAAAGAACTGCGAAACTGGTGATGGCAGAGCATATACAAAGGCAAAGTAGAAACCAAACAATTAGATTAGATAAGTTAGTTTAAGCCTCCCTAACCGCAACAAAGGCGCTCCAAAGAGAAAAAGTAGGAAAACACTATTTGGTATGGAGTTTAGGGGATCTACTACCCTGTATTTTACCTAGTTTACCGAATTTTTCAAATTTCACTGTTCACGTTTCTATTGCATCTAGAGCAACGAAAATGAATACAGATATGTAAAATTGAATTCTGAACACATTTTCTCATATAAAAAGTTTTAATTTTTGCAAAAGAAAAAGTTATTGTGCGAACATAAGAAAAGTATATAGACTCGTGCAAATCTTTTCCCACTCTACAATTTTTTACGTAGGAGCGCGATTGTGGTCTCATTCGACGCGAAAGGACTGTTGGAACCTCGTAACGAAGAAGTTTTTTGAATTTCGAACTAGAAAAAATTATTGTTACAATGTCCCACAATTGCGATTTTTTGTTGCGAAAGTCGAAAATTTTTTATAGAAGCAAATGTGTTCAGAATTCAATTGTACGTATCTGATTTAATTTTCGTTCCTCTAGATGCAATAGAAACGTGAACAGTGAAATTTGAAAAATTCTGTATATTAGGTAAGATACAGGGTAGTAGATCCCCTTAAGGGGAGGTGGAATCTATGCACGAGGTGCATAGACACAGAAGTTGAGGAAGAATTTCATGAAACAAGATTAACGTTGAAAAGAAAGTTGTAGGTGCTAAAAACAGAACACCAGTGAACCGAAAAACAGATGACCCGTAATAAAAATAATAACCAAATGGATGGTCCGTAAAAACACTAAGTCATTCATTACAAATATTGAATAAGAGATGTCTGGGTTCAACAATTATTATTCCCCAGGCTTTTGCGCAACTCAAAAAATATTTAATTTATCTATATTCTTATTTAACACATGCTCTTTTGAAGCGCCAAAGCTTTAATCTGAAACAAACCACAGATTTGGATTTTTTCTACCTTTATTTGCAGCAAATACTGATTCATAGGTACAGAAAACAAGAGAACCAAAAATATGTAAGTTTAAACCCATGCGATTTAGGACAGCATGAAATAAATCTAACAAAAGCGGCTACGAAAGGATGTGCGTTTATGCAAATCTTCAAAATTGTGCTTAATTTTGCAGGGAATGAAGCATGCACACGGGCAGCATCGAGGCCAGCCTATACCGCATGACCTGCGCAACACGAGTTCCCTCCTACAAAAGGTGTCGGCAATTGCACGAAGCGCACAGCAGCAGCTCAACCGCCGCATTTTTATGAGCTTTAGCAGAAGAATTTTATAGGTGCGGGAACGCTCGCCAGTTATCGTCAATAGACTACGTTCTTACCACATGAAATGAAATGAGCGTATAAACCGAGAGCTAACTTCCACATCCGAAGTTGGTTTAGTTCTGTGTTGAAGAATATCTGACGCGATTTTATACAATGCATAACCTGCGAGGCATCTACAAAATGCGGACCTCAAAATTTGTTAGATTCTTGAGAAGGTCGTAATTGAAATCCTAGAACTGGAAAACGGCACTAAAATGGGGTTTTATAACCGCTCATTGGACGACAGGGTGAGGTTTCGTACGAGCCTGTCATATTTTATTAGTTCAACACTGGACTTGGGAGGATGAGTGGCGTGCAAAATACCAGGGGAGACCAAGCAGAACGAACGTTGTGGCTGCGGCCGCCGAGAAACTTTTGAGACAAGAGAGGTTCTTGCGCGGCATTCTTGGCTCGGAGGATCGAGCGCCACCGGGCGGCCGGAGAGGGAGTTATCACTTTAATGACCCTCTGGAGAACAATAATTGCGCAATCTTAGTACACTTGAGGTTGCATTTTAGCGCAATATTGACGCACTAAAACACAGCAGCGAGAATGATTTGCTTACTGCGTTGTTCGAGTTGCGGCTAAGTGGACCACTCCATCTACACACGCCACAAGTAAAAAGAATGCAGGCGATAGCAAGGAAAACAGTAGCTGTAGCCTCAGGGCACCCCGGAATTACTCTCGAGTCATTAGACACGGCAGCAGAGAATCTAATGAACGTACAACTTATTAAAGAGAAAAATCCGGGTGCAGTGATGGAGAAAACATGAAGAATAGCCTAGGAGGGTCTAATAAAAAGATGGGAGAAACCGACAGCTGACGCGGTTACACGCTCATGTGAAAGTTCAGCCCACTTTTGAGAAATGCTCCTCAAGTTAATTGAGTCCAAAGCTCCATGATGTTTAAAAAAGTGAGCAGCACTAGGTTATATAGTTGAGAATCTCCTGGATGAGTTATTGTACAAAACCGACAACACACGAAAGAGTAATGTCGCATATTTAGTGTTGGAGAATGATGGCTATTTTGGTACGAGATTCCTCTTTCCTAACCCGCCGAACTAATTATCGAGCGTCCAAGCAGAGGCAGCGTAAAAATTAAGAACACACAATTTATGGGACACGAAAATTAGCATTGTTAAAAATACGTAGGATTATTTGGTACTATCTTAGGAAGGGATAATTCTTGAAAGGACCAAGACAAACACTGCATTTACCAGTGGCGCTAAACAAATGTTTCAGAAGAACGGAATCCTCAACGCGAGATTCTGGAGCTGAAATGTATTTAATGCTAGTTTTTATTGCATCAGATTTCATATATGTAAAAAAATGTTTCTAGCAAAGAAGAAGTTCATAGCAAGCATTTACAAGCTATCAAAAAACTTAGAATTTCCTGACGAATTAATGAAAAAGAAAGAAATGAAAGCAAAAAAGTTGAGAAAATAAGTTTCACGTAACCAGGCACGTTAACTCTACTTGATACATCGAAGAGGCACAAATTAAATTCAGAGTGATGTTTTCTGTTTAGCTATTCTATGGCCTGAGAACAAACCGAAGGAGGAATTTGAATAAATCCATGCTTGACTCGCTGTACACAAGCTTGAACTACGAAAAAAAAGATAAAAGTCCTTAACACGCCACACACTGTGCTAGGTGCCTCGGACTGATTAGCTTTAATACCATTGTCCTACAGGGTAATAATTTGTTATGTGGAACAGACGTGATTATTTCCATAGAATACAGAGAGCTGGGAGCGCCCGACAGGACCAATTCAGTACCACATATATTGTAAAATGAATTTGGGGCATTCATTAATGAGCTAAGGTAATAAAACTCAAAACTGCCTAAAGGAGACTAAATTGGTTGACAGGGAGTACAGATTTCGTAAATATATGCTTGTGTTAAAAAAGAAAATAGGCTTTATGAATATCGAAGCTCCCTTCGTCGTTTCAGAGCCACCGAATGTATCTGACCAATTTTACTTCTGCACTAAATAAATCCATGAACATTTCGCTCTTAGTTTACTCATCGGCAGCACAAAATAGAAAACAACAGCAAGACTTCGTCAATGGCCATAGAATACAAGTTCTTCAGAGATTTTCCAGGAAGTCGGAGGAAATTATTTAAATACCACTTCATTTGCATAAATTCAGCTTAAAAATTCACAGAAGTAAAATGAATACATAATTATACTGATAAGCACCTCTACGACTTCTCATAGGCTGTTTCGTAAAAGAAGCGAATTTTGTAAAAGTGTTGCTCAGAGCGGCTTACTGCATGTCGGAGGCGGCAACCTGCTCTTGTTTCGCGCGTCCGAGCTGTGGCGTCAAGAAATGCTTCGGTCACATCAGGTAAAGATGTAGGATAATTGTATGGTGAGATGACCGCCGTCATTCTCACATTAGATAAACAATGTTTAAACTATCACAGGAATCTTACATCTGCAAGTAAAGCAGTGACCATAGAAATGAGATGACAAATTTACCGTTATTCAGCGTCAGGTGCACCAAGAATCGAACGCAAATATCTATCAGCCTTGTACTGAATTTTCCCCTCCATTTTAAGCCTTGGTCGTCATGCTTGATCTGGTTAGTGACTGGAGCATAGCTTGCGCCGTCACAGCTCACACTTGGAGGCGGCTCACAACTATTCCTAGCTGTGCTGTATGTCATACTTGATGCACTGTCGATGACTTAGCACAGCAACACACTCGGACGAGTGCTGGAGGGCAGTGCGCTGATGCGAACTCCATCTCGCAACAAGTCGCATGCGTAGGGCACACGTACAGAAGCTCCACAGCATCACAACAACAGGCAAGGAAGTAATTTCTTTGGTTTGTCTTGTTCGGTATGCCTCCGGTGGCTGAGTTATGGCTCGTAATTGCTGGCGGTGACACTACAACTTGGTGACGAACAAGAGGCATTTTTCTTCTGCTCCCTTCACCCGCACTCTTGCCACCGGTTACCAGCTTCAGTGCCGCATTCCTCAGCTAATGTTCTGCACAATTTTCCAAACGTGTACGTCG
The DNA here is from genome assembly GCA_014220935.1 of Platorchestia sp. MABIK. Lineage (NCBI taxonomy): Eukaryota > Metazoa > Arthropoda > Malacostraca > Amphipoda > Talitridae > Platorchestia > Platorchestia sp. MABIK. The sequence goes on along the minus strand of JACJUY010000722.1, from coordinate 34,847 downwards.
TATCATGCGTCTTGCTGACCGAGTGTTAAATGCTTCCAAGTCCAAATCTAACTTAAGTGTTAGCTCAATGGTCACCTGGATTCATTTATGAAAAATTCTCAGTGCTCTTCTATAGGGCCTCAGTGCTAAATTTGAGTTAGGGCATTAAGTTTTCACGTCATTCATGGCTGATCGATATTATCATGAATTATTTCCCGTTAGAACTGTTTTCAAATTTAATTTCTCGGGACTGCCTCCAGAGAACTTCAAGCGCTGACATATGCTTAGAAACTCCGGTGCTTTTGCGGAGTGCAAGAAACTCGTCACATGAAGGACTTTGAGCAATAAATTTCTCATAAAGGCCTCATCTGCCGACTGATATCATTTACTCCTACGAGAAAACAAAGTCTACTCTTTCGTATGCTGCCACTGAAGGCGTCCCCATCATATTGTCTGCATGTTACAAAGCTTTAACAGTCGACCGACCACAGGTCGGATATGAACAAATCTCTGGAGCGACGAACGATGCTGGAGTGGCTCCTGATCGACTAGCCTGAACGTGATTGTGTCACTGAACGTCGCCTTATGCCACTGCTCTCACGGTCGATCCTTACAACTCCCGATTATAAGCTTAGTACCAGTTAATGAGCTCAGGACCAGTTGAAAAACTGACAAAAATCCTACATTGCACGGGTGGACTTTTGAAGTTCTCACTCACGCTTACTCATTGGTAGGGATAAAGGAGAAAGAAGGTGAATAATTTCTATTTGATTATTGATATTAAATAATCATATCTTAAGTGACTCAGGTGCTTGTCGGGTGATCAAAAATTTAAAACCAGTACATCGAAAAGTAGAAAAATGTTTTTCAATAAAGTTGAAGTTAAGAAAATCAGGACTTAGCACTGAGTTATACTTATTCTATTTGATAACCACAAAAATTCTTTACAGCAAGCTTGAAATTTTGTTTGATTGATAATAACTTACTTGCAGCCTTCCTTACCACAACAAAGGTGTTCAAAGAGAGGGAGGAAGAAGCCCCATTTAGTACGGAGTTATGGATTCTATGCACAAGGTATGTTCCCGCATTGGATTCAGTGCGTACGGAAATAGTTAGTTAAAAATGAAAATTAGGAAACAAGATAAAAGTGGAGGAGAAAGTCAGAGGTACTGAAAGATGGGATAACAGTGAATTAAAAAAACATTGTCCTCTTCAGAGCAAAATAAATCATTTCAACAAAAAAACGCCTTTCTAACTTTCAGTTCGGGACCTTGCATTTTACTTCTGGGAGTGCTTATTCCCATAGACACAATAGTTGTATCCTACTGAGGGGAACTATGAATGGTTACCAACAGGGTTGGGGAAAAATAACTTCAAGCGGTGAAGATGGCTTCGTGAAAATCAGTTACTGTCTCAAATTACAAAACCTTTCTGTTGACAGTCTTTGTCATTCACCTCCAAACGTTCTTTTTTGGGGTCAAACCTGAGGAACTGGCTGGATGATTGGACACAAGAACCATTCTCCTAATAGAAAGTTTCGGTCAGGCAGGCATCCTATTGAAAGAACTATCCATCACCACATAAACGGAAGCACTCCGTCGTAACGGATGCTCTCTGTAACATGTCAACATAATAAGCCGTTTTTTGACATCCCCGCATAAGTTTCATGACACCTCAGAAGGATGAGGCCCTCCATACCATGACAGAACCTCTGCCTCTGTGCCGAGTACAAATCATTCCAGGAGGTATCTCTTAGTTGTGCCTGCAACATTGGAAGCTACCAGGAGCGTCTGAGTTAAAATTTTTCTCACAAGACAACAAAGATCTTTCACTTTTTAACGTCCCATGTTTGGTGCTCCCTGGTGAACTCAAAACGGTCTACTTTGTGACGTGGAAGCAAACGGAGTGTTCGTAGACGCTTTTTATTTTTTCTAACCCTGCTACCTAATGGTTATTGGATTGTAATTGGCGTTTGTGTTAGCCTTAATCTCTTTCATTTATCGTCTCTTATCTTGAGACCCCTCTACCGATTCTCATACTCAATATTGGTTTATTTTTTAACGTATCTCTACATTTCGCCATTCCGTAACTGTTAGGGTCTTTCACGCGGTTGCATACAGCTTTTTAACTGTATTTAATTTCAAATGCGATTGCACACAAAGACAAACCTAGCAATTGCATTTATATCATGAGTGACGTCACTCTGAAGTGAATTCCATGAATTACCCTACATTTATATTTTCATGTGACCAATTTTTAAGTTTCTGAGCAGCTGGTAAGCAGCTCAGTTACTTAAAATGAAAGTTTTCTATTAAACCGTTCAGATGGAAATTGTTACTTTTTTTCATCCATTTCCATTGAATGAACTCCAATTAAAAATTTTAAAGTCTATCCATGAAAATATTATTTTGCTAGTTTCTGAATCAGGAGTATGTGTATTATAGCCCAGTGCCAGATGAATACACAGCTAGAGCACTTACATAACATCATTGTTATTGACAAATGAAATAAACTTGATGAAATGTAAAACAATCTGATTTCCCAACCAATGCAAATTAGGGTTAATGATCGTTGAATTATTGTCTCAATTTATAAGTTATAAAGTAGCAACTAAATGAAAATATCTTGAAAATGCTTTCATGATGAACAAGAAAAAAAATCACATCGACACCAGCAATGCTGCAACACGGGAAACAGAGCCGTAATTCCAGCCGGGGACTATTAACGGGCAAAAGACCATGAAATTCGCGAACAAGAAAGCGTTATAAGAGGGGTTGATGTCTGCTAATCCTCCTCGAATGCCGCTACAGCTCTTTGTAAGTTAATGTTATTTTGTCGAGCGTGGTCGCAAATGAATAGGGTAACATCTCATCAGCTCACCATGAGACTAAAATACGAGCATTTCTGGTGTGTAAACAAGAATTCCGCGCCTCAATTGCATCGCCAGTTATTCTCCTCATTTGGTCAAGCGGAGTCACAATTCCAGTTTAAGGGTCGATGAGGAATGCGCGCGCCTCATTAGAGACGTCAGGTGCCAACTGCTCCTCGTCTCCAAAGCGCGGCCTGCTCGGTGCTCCGCGCGGTCTATTAGAGCACGACATCATTGCGTCTCTGGAGGTCTTTTGCAATTATTCAAGCATTCTCAATAGATTTGTTACTTTCTGAGACTCCAGATATTACAAATTGAGCGTACATTTCACGTTGGCTTCGCCGTGTCACAGTGGTCGAGTTGTTTAGAGGGCACGCCATTCAAGTGCACGTGATTTTCGCACGCAGTGAGTCTCCTTGTTAAAAAAAAAAGAACTCAGCCAAAATTCCCTACTCAACCCACGTGTCGGAAATGGGTGCCTGGTTGTCCGGTGGCAACCGTCATTAGATCCTGATGTTAGTGATAAGGCTTTTGAAAAACCAAGATATGTATCAGGTTTGATTGGGGTAAAACCTTTCTTTGAAATAACATCCTTTTGCTGTGCACAGCAAGATTGTGTAAGGACGGTGGCTTTTAGCAATAACAGATGCGTAATGAGCTTAGAGCGTAATTCATGCACGATGTTCTTCAAGTCAGAATATGAAGTACTGCAAAACACAGGCGGCCTCTATCATATTCAGTAAATAAAACCACATTGATGAAGAATTAATTTCTTTTACCAAACTTCAAACCTAACTTGAAATGAACATGTACGACTGCGTCAAATTGAATAGGTGAACTCAAAATTACTTGTTACCCATTTAAAAATGACATAAAACATTTTAAAATACAACAAACCGAATGATCATATGTAGACATTCATTGGCGCATCTTCTGTCGTTGATGCACTGGGCGAAAAACCAGGCCTCACACGTGTGCCGTTTATTGATGCTAATAACGAACTGAAATACTGAACTTTAGATAAGCCTGCAACATTTTTGCTAACAAATAACGATGGAGAAAGATTAGATCGACAAAAAAGAGAGAAAAGAGCATAAACAGAGAACGTTTTATGATGTAGAAAGATAGATTTCCATTTAGTGGAGCGCGTTAGGATTTTAGAGCAGCCTTAAACGTTGGTCTAGAATTTCTACGACGAAAATTATGCTCGCTTTGGGGTGGAAGTGTTTTGCCTGGCTCCTTTTATTGATCGCAGCACAAAATAATGCGTTTCTCTAATCCAGGAAGAGTCCAAAAATGCGGGCTAGAAATGTTAACCGTGTTCAAATTAGATTAGTCAGAATATGAAGTACTGCAAAACACAGGCGGCCTCTATCATATTCAGTAAATAAAACCACATTGATGAAGAATTAATTTATTTTACCAAACTTCAAACCTAACTTGAAATGAACATGTACGACTGCGTCAAATTGAATAGGTGAACTCAAAATTACTTGTTACTCATTTAAAAATGACATAAAACATTTTAAACAACGTTAAAACAACGTTTAAATTGGAAGCAACATTTAAGGAATGATGCTTATTAGGATTTGCTGAGCAGCTCAACTCGAGCTACTGACGTAGAAAAACAGTGATATTAAATGTATTGCTTCAATTTTGAAAGGCAGCTAACTCTGAAACATTCTGCTGTTTTTAGTTGGCAACTCATATTGAAATATTTTAAAACAAGAGAGAATCGCTTGTATTAATCAGAGTAAAAGGTACAAGAAAAGTTAAAATTTGAGTGATGAAAAAGAAGCAAAACACCTGCACTATTATTTTAATGATATGACATACATTTTAGCTTTGAGTGCAAACGTGAATGAAGTGTGCAGTACACAAACGAGCGGAGACTACATTGGAGGCGTGCAATTTATGATGGTCTTGGCAAAGAAGCAGAAAGGAAAATGTAGCTGCCTTCCAGAGAAAGGCATCAGTATCATGCATGATGGATCAGCAGATACGCTCTACTGGAAGACAACTTTTCTGGTTAAAACATCAAAAGTGGGAAACTTGGAATTCAAATAATTTATTTTTGAGAGACAAATGAGTTCTTGAAGGCAAAAGATGACCGTAAATCAAATATATGATGCACCTGCAACGGTGTACAAGAGATATGGCTGGAAAGAATCGAGGAATGTAGTCCATGAGAAGGAGCTAGTTATAGAAAGCGTGACGAAGCGTTGCTCGTATGTTATAGACATGAACCAGACCGCATTATTTGCGGTTGTGGTCTGGGACGAAAATAATGGAGGGATGAATCGCAGTGGTGAGTGAACTAAAATTCATGGCTATTTTGAATTTAGGATACAAATTTGTTTGTGCGATTATCCGGTTAAGTCCTACAAAACAATAATGTTGGACATTTGTACATATTCAGCGGTATCAAAAGACAATGTAATGTTAATTCAAATTGTATTCGAACATTCAGCAAAAATGTCAAAACTTGATGGAGTGGCGTGAAGCTAGCAAAAGAAGAGAGAATTTTGAATAATTTGAACCATCAGTAATTTACAAAACATTCAAATTTGCGTTCATCCAAGTGTAATATTTACATTGTCTCAGAGGAGAAGTAAGATAGTAGGCGGAGGCGCAAGCACAATTTTAGGCAGACAGAAAATGTGCGTAAATAATGTAACATGAAGTGTTCTCGTCAAAGTGAAGACAAATGCATGAAATTAGCTCCTTCAATTCCTTACGAGTGAGTATGCCAGAGAAGGCGTTGCAGTCTCGTTACACTCCGAGATCGCGCAATGAAAGGCAAATCGGCTCACCAGCGGCAAGGTCGCTCTTCATTAGATTTAACGTTAATTTAAGACTTCTTACTCCCATAAATACAGGTACCATTCAAGCTCCATTCAGTATGGAATTAAAAGAACGGGGAATCTATGCACAATTATGTTTCCACACAGGATTTCAAGAATAAAGTTCATGAAACTAAATAAAAATTGAAAAATAATTTGTGTGCACAAAAAGGAAGCAGTAAGCCGAAAAAAATAGTCCGTAAAAAGAAATACAACCTATTTTATGTCCAGAAAAGAATGGTCCACCAAACTTTCATCTCGAGACCCCGCATCTTCCTCCTGGGAGAACTGATTCTCAAGAATACAAAAGTTGTATCCCAGCGGACAGGGTGTCATTAGTGAGGCACGGATCGTGTGAACTCACCAGGCACGCGCTGTATAGCATCGAATGTATAAATAAAAGCATAAATAAGAGATGAACCTATTCGAGAAAAGAAGTAGAGCGTAATGCTATATTACAGTGTGAACTTACCAGGCACCCGGTAAACAATTTCGAAAGCATAAATAACAGCATAAAAAACGGGTGAACTTCTTCGAGAAAAGACTACACCTTAGCGTAATGTAAAGCTTCAATGGTGAATGACTTGTTAATTCCATACAAATAATCTCTACTTGGGAATGCTGGGTAATGACAGCCACAATAATCAGGACCGGGTTCGGGTGTCGAGCAGATGTTGTGCTGCAGTAACTCCCCGGCCGGTTGGCAGCATGCACCTCACGCATACGGCTGGAGCAACAAAGGCGTCCGAAGCTTTAGAGGCGCTAACCTTCCATTATCTTCGTTGTCGGTGTCCATCCCCTCACAGCGAACACTTCAGAGACGCTTTTGCTGTAATTTGGCGTCACTTTTTGCACTCGAGACTCTCTTTTCGTCACATTGAGAAGCTCTTGGGAGCCTTTAAATACAACTCTCGGCAGCGCCAACAACACCTTGGGTTTAGAAGCAAAAACTACACGCCGTTTCTAGACCTGGCATCAGATACCCTTAACAAAATTTCAGTATAGGCCTTGAATAGCCATGTAAGGAAACCGTATTCGTTGAACTCTCTCTAAAAAAACATAAAACAACCGTCAATTTTTTTTCGAGGCACAGTGAAGAACGATGTCATCCTTCAGTTGACACATTTAAGGTACAATTTCTGTACGGGAATTCAAGGAAAATTGTAATAATCTCTGAATCTCTAGGAATGCAAAGCTCAAAACTTGAAGATAAAATTATGAACTGTCATTTCTCCAGCGGATTAATACTTATGATCCTCACTGGCTTACGTATTGGAAATGTGACAAGAACAGTCTTCGATTCACAACGACTTACAAATTACATATACGACTGATGCGATATGCCAGCTAGCAATTAGACACGCACTAAAATATTTTGTCATCAATTTTCCTTAGTGAAAAGAGTCAAAGCCTTGCGGTAATCACCATCACATGACCAACCATCGAAAAATTTTTCTCTTGCCGGTGTCGCTGAAGGTTACTTCACTTCCGCTCACACACACGGTGACTAGAGTAGTGGAGTTCATCATGCACGCGATTGTGTCGCCTGCTCGTGCATGGTTCGTCGATATTTGTTGTTTCGAGGCGATTGGGTCAGTAGAATATGACCCACCTGAGCTGAACTCTACGTGGTATTTGCGCGATATCGTCCGCTGACACATCTAAGCTAACATTTTCTAAAAGACGTTTTTTCATGGCTTGGATTACATTAGATGCCTCTCTAACCGCAACAAAGGTCTTCTAAAGAGGAAAGAGAGTGGTACTATTTGGTACGGAATGCGGAATCTATGCACAAGGAGCGTAGAAACAGTGAGTTGAAAAAGAAATTCGTGAAACAAGATAACAGTTTAAGAAGAAAGTAGTAGGAACTAAAAAACAGGACAGCATTGAATTAAAAAAAATGGTCCATAACAGAACAAAAATCTATTCTATTTCAATAAAAGGAAAGCCAAGCTAACCTTCAGTTAGGGACTACACATATTCCCCCTGGGTAGCGCTAATACCCATAGATACAGTAGTTGTATTTCTTTGAGGGGTTTTCATGGTTTTCCTTGCAACACATATTGTAATTTACACAGAAGCAATTATTTTAATGTAGATTTCCATGAACAGGAAATCTATAGACCAGTATCGCTCACGCAATCGTGAACGATTTTCTAAAAGGAAATTGAGCGTGCTACCTAGTATTTTCTGCTTGACAATGACGCATAATTGACTAAGAAATGCATTGCAAATTCAAGCGTGAATATACTCGTGCTCCCCAGTATAATCTTAATTAAAAAGTAAAGTAAGCCCGAAGCAAATCATCTACAAATAGACGCCAAAATGACATCGATAAAATTACTCGATGGAGTAATATTGCTTCATTTCTTTACACAACAATTCAAAAGAAGCAATTTTGGAATTTCCTTCGTTACGAAACTGAACTCCAGCAAGAATAAGAGCGCTCAATCATTGGGTTGGCTCCGAAAAGAAAGTTACCGCTCTGGGCAGCTATGGACGTAGCAAAAGCCGCAGTCATGCTGGAGGATTCCCACTTAGCAAAAGGCCTGGTTACTTTAAGGATAATTCCAAGGAAGTTTGGTTCCGAAAAACAGTTCACGCACAAGGTGCCTCAATGTCACGTGCGATATTCATGTAGAACCATACATAATTCCACCAGCAAAGAAGATGCTGGTCATCCTCAAACATGCCTAGAAATTACAGCAAATAGTTGTAACATATGGTGAACTCCTGAACGTAATAGGGTCACAGGTCTAGTGTGCGTCAGGCCGAGAGCTATAAGCATCACAAGACGCAGACTCACTTTTTGTGGGTTTAAACGAATGCAAAATCCGAGTATCGTGTACTAAATTCACAGATCGTTTGAAGTTGTCTCATGCGAAGGAAGAAAGGTTTGAAATTTGTTAGCAAGATTTGCAATAGAAATGTATTTTTTCGTTTCAACATTTACGTTGACAAACGCACAGACTGATTTTTGTTTTTTCCACAATGTTGTCACTTTGCTGCTTGTCTGCCTTGCAGCATCTCCATAAAATCAATGTACAAACGAATCGACCTCCTCTTTCGTAATAATTGACAGGACTCGCATATTTTTTCAACTGCGTGTCCGAGGAAAAGATTTACCTACTTTAAAAATAAAACGAAAACAGAATAACCACTATTTATTTATCAAATTATAACTAGATTATTTCCAGCATGCCTCACATGAATTATTTCATAAAGTAATTTCCTTTTCGATTACATGTCACTCGTTGCAATGCAATGCGATACTCAATGAGCCAGTATACTTCCCTAGAGAGCTCCGCATTTAGAGGCTGCAAGTCGAGTTTCTCAGTCAAGACGCCAAGTTATCATTTAGGAACTAGCGCACCTAATGCAAAACTTATACGTAAGTTCATTTGCTAATCTAGCGCAAGGTCGTAACTGAAGAGATTTTCGAGAGAAGACTTTCAATACCGCTCTAATATTGCACGCAAGGGAGAAGAAAGTAGTAAACTTAATCGGAAACAATGATCGGACAAACCATCTTGCATCGTTGATCATAAGTACGGGGTCTAGAGCAATATACCCGGAACAGGACCCCTAAGCTTTAATAGGAGAGTGACGGACGTCGTACATCACACAAATGTGATAAGTATTCAAGTAAAAATAATACACACCGGCAGGGGAGACTGTAAACATGCAGAAGAGTTAAGAAGAAGCTCGCGCTTCAGCAGAACAGAAGAGCCTGAGAGTCTGGTTCGTTAGCACATGTTTAGGCGGGCTCCAGACGAGCTTCAAGAATGCAAACGCTCTCGGCTATCGCTCATCCTATTAGTATTCTGCGAGGGCGAGCGTGTCTTCAGTTTCCATTAAAGTTATGGAGGTGTAGTGGCTTTAACGCGTCCTCTTTATGAACCATCGCTAGTGCTGACCGCTGGAGCTGTGTTTGCATAAGCCAAATTTGTCAGCCATTCTCAGCACCTCGTAAAATATGTCGACAACTGGCGTAATGTTCGCAGATTCCAAGAGGTCTCTCAAGCTCCGGCTCACAACACCGTCGGCACTGCAACGCTAACTTCGGCTCCATCGTCGACCGCAACGTTCTTGTAGCTCTCGTCGCGAGCGTAGGTACGCTGGACGTGCTCTATCGCAACTCGCAAAATTCCATGGGAACTTAGTTTCGTAAGTTGTAGGAACACTACTCAACATGGTTGAGTAGAGAACATCCTCGTCCAGGGAACATCGTCTCTCAGAGAACATCATCTGGCACTGAACATCGTCTCGCAGAGAACACCATTTCGTTGAGAACATTGTCGCTCAGAGAGAATGGTCTCGCAAGGAACATGGTCTCTCAGAAAGCGTCTCTCAGAGAACGCACGAAACATGGTGTCTTCATGTGAACGATTCAAAAAGACCCAGTGGCCAAAAAATATCTCACACAACCTAAGGTCTCAAGCGACACAGGATTCTGAAGAAATAATGCAGATTTTAGATGTAGTCGCTCATACTTGACAATTAGAAATGTTTTAATAAGATTCGAGTAGTTCAGCTTCCGCTACACTTTTTTAAATAACAGCACAAAGCTTCAGATGAATCGAATGACGGTAAAGTAATTGTTTGAAATATACCATCATTCTCACAGATTTTGGAAACGCAACACAGCTATGAATTTACCATTGCATTGGAGTCGAAGATGCTCGCGGAAGTCCAGCGCTACAGTGACGTTTTCTACGGGGAATGAGATTTTCAACGTCGGTCAGGGCGCAATGCAGCACATGTAGGGCAGCGCAGAGGTAATTTTTAATAGAGTTGGGCATCTTATTGATTCTAAGTTATTTTTTGTCAAATTAATCTTCAAAAATTCAAAGATTAGTCAAAACTTGTTCTACTTCGTAGGGCTTCGGTGCGATGATACAGTATGATAACTTCATTAACACAGAATATGCGAAAAATGTAAAAATATTATTCTGCGTGTAATAACAAACCATATTTTGTAGAGTAATTTTAGAAGACATGCAAATTCATATTTTATGCCTCCCGTGTCGCTTCTTTCGAGACTCAGCTTCCATTGAATCTTGAAGTCGCGTTGAATTTTGCGACTTGCAGAACGAAAAGAGTTTCTACGCGCGGACTTTTCCAACAATCTCACACACACTTCATCAAAGATATAGCCTAAAACTAGACGTACAACAAACCTGCCTGAGACAAAAACGCTTGATTCAACAAAAAACTGAGCAAAACTTGAGACCACAAAACCTAATTCGCTGCGAAGAACAGATGGCCGGTAAAGATAAAAAAACAGTGATGAAAGGTGAAATTAATTAGCAAAAGACTCCGGCGACTTCCTGACCACAATTGCAGGCCTTAGCGAGGCGCAGAAAGGCATCAGAAACAATAAAAGTTAGAGTAGGAACAATAAAGGGTGTCAGCAGCATCTGGGCTTGGATCTGGGTGCGGGAGGCAGACCAAGCTTCGCAGCGCCGGGATGGCTCGTTCCAGCGCTAGTCTATATGTAAATGTAAGTCAATTCCATCGCTCGCACACGAGCAGTAGTGAGAAAACCTGGCAGAGTAAGTTGCCGTGCACTTAAGGATCCGCCATCATATGGGAGACGAAGGATGCCACAGTTGCCTTGTTAAAATTTCAGGCGGAGGGGGCACTCAGCAGAATAGGAATGGCCCACTCTGAGAGCACAGCGAGCTTCTCCAAGGGCTAGCCAACGCTGTGTAAAATTAGTTAACTTCGAGCTCAGTGCGCTGAGCTCTGGAGCGGAGCCTTAAAATTGATAGACAATTTTTTGTATTTTATTCGATGACGATAATGAGACAGAAAGTTAGACATGTTCAGAAAAAAGAACCGTTAATCAATAAGTTTGGGAAGAATGAAATTGATTGCCTAACTCGACGATGAAGTGCAAAAACTGCACAAGCCCTGTGGACCCTATCGAAATAAGAAATTTTCATCAAATTTTTAATTGCTCAAAATAATTCTGAAGAAGATCAAGAGTACAAACGAAATGAACGAGATTCAGCTGATGTGCCTGCCGTGAACACAAGGATGCAACAATTACCATGACAACACTCTAGTTCCAGTACAAATTCTACGGCAGCACTTTAGTTACAGTGAATTACCACGAAAACACTTCAGTTACAACACAGTTACCAAGGCAATTATAAGTGAGCTCCTGCAGTAAAAAGTACAGAGCGTAGCATCAGTTCCAGCTCCAATGCAGGAATGGCTCTCTACTCCAAGAGGCAGTAGGCCAGCGCGTTAAGAAGCAAGATTAGAAATACTATCCATGCACAAGATTCTATCGCACATTAACAAGTTTATTCTTGCTTACGAACTCGCCGCAATCGACGGGTCAAGTTCAGTCTAACAGGAAAGTTTCCGATGATGATTTTTCGAAGCAGGAATGGGCGGTGAATGCTTTCCAACTCGTTTAGAAGAACCGTCTATTTTGAACAGACTTTCGTACGCAATTTTTTTTTTATGAATAAAAAGTGGGAGTTGCATGAAGAAATTATAATTTAGTAATGCAGAAACGATGATGATCTCTAACGAAAACTATACTTGTGTTTTTAAATGAACGGTATAGAAAATATGGAAATTGCACCATTCTTACAACAGGTCCACACACACACAAAGAAAAATTCTTGGTTGGATCAGAATCTCCTTTGAACCGACAAGAAACCATCAGGATACCCGACTTCGGTGAGGGCCTCGAAAGGTCATTATTTTCTTAAAACATTTTCCCTTGAAAGATCATTTTCTCTGTCTCTTGTTGGTGCAATGTAGATGAGCGGCAAGTACCTGTTTTTATTTTGACATTAAGTGAGGAGCCAGATCATTAATAGTTCTGTATCGCAAATTAATGGAGATTAATTTTAAAGGGCATTCTGATTTGAATTTAAAATCTCAAAGAAGTACTGCAGGCAAAAAAGTGAAACGTACGAACAAAAAACTTATGAGAGTATAACAATTAAAGATTTTGTTTATCATATCTCTGTTACGTCCTCATAAAGCAAAGACAGTTGGTAAGACATCGGGGGCTCTAGGCAAATATTTACAAAGCATTTCATTACGGCAAAGTTATTTAAGTTTTATTTCCTATGTAATACGAATGGCTGTTTTTTAATGCCAAAATTAAAATAAAAAAATCACTACGTATTTTTTTTTGTTATTTTAAATGAAATATTTGTAAGAATCCAGAAAAGCGAGAAATTGTTTTAAAAAAGTCAGTAGCCACAATATATACCAGAAGATGAAGATAATCGTGGAAACGGGCAGCAGTTTTCCTACCGGATTACCGATCAGATAAAGTCAATTTCGATGGATCAGTTTAAAACAAGTGTCAGAATTTAAGGGAATTTAAATTCATTTTAACTCATTATCCTTTGCTCTGAATAGTCGAGAAAAATTTTGAAAATTGATTAAGCTATGAAGTGTTGGCAAATGTATGAAGAACGTATTCATTCAGGAATATCATTCAGGAATATGAACAGAACGCTACCCCATGCAGATGAAGAGCGAAAATTTACACGGGGGATGTTGAACGATTGTAATGATCAGATTAGAAGTTAGTTTAAGCAACCTCAACCACAATAAAGAGGCTCCCAAGAAAGGAAGACATTCAGCAGGGAATTGACACTTTGACCGAGATGGGTTAAACTGAAGTTTGGTATTAAACTAAAATTTAAAGTCAGTTGTGGGAAGCAATTTTGAAAATAGCAGACATTAACCGGATCGTACATTCATTTAGGTTCGATCAAGTATTAATAAAAACTGAGTTTGTGAAAACTGGCCGGTCAGTAGCATTATGAAAATTCTTGCCGTGTACACTGGCGGCTCACATCGCAACCGAAGTGTTAAGAAGACTGAGAATTTAAGCACAATACGCGTCCCCGCTTCCAGTGCACAGAAACAGCAAGACTGAAAGAAATTTTTGCATCAACGTAAAAGTTTAAGATGAAAGTAATAAGTGTCGAGAATAAGGACAGTAGTGAAACGAAAACAGATGCTCTGTTACTAAGCAGAATACTTTTTCAATTTTAACAAAAGAGTGGCCTTACCAACATTCAGCTTGGGACCTCACATTTCCCCATGGCAGCAATAATTCCCACAGTTGCAGAAATTAAATCACATTACCAAACATTTTCGTAATCCGTTAGAAAACGATTACTTATCGCCTATTTTTCATGACATAAGATAAAACCATGTTGGCAAGGACCTTCCACCCCAACAGCGGGAAAACCGTAGAACTATCGGCAGAAATTTCAAGTCGTATGATCGATAAAACTGTTTGATGAAACATTCTTTGTTCAAATCGTCGTGACCCGAGGCACTCTCCTAAAAATGAGAGAGGAAGCTTAGTCGACTTCACGAATGGCGATCATGTCTGGACATCAGGGATCAAAGTAATCGCAATTTGTGTTCAGATTGCTATCAAAATTCGGGCAGTTTGAGTAGGAACAGCAATGCTTCACTCGGTCGCAACGCACTTCGCAAGACATTCGAACGTAGGTACAGTACTTCCACATAACTCACGTTGTCTGTCCTCCTTCTCTCCAAGCTCAATTCTATTATTATTATTATAAAACTGTCGGCGAGCGAAAAAATAAATGCATTCTAAGCGCGCACCCGAGGGAATTGGAATACATTTGAAATTCATGTGGCGCCAGGGAAATGAGCACTTCGGAGTCCAGCGAGGGTCACTCGAGCGTTGCCCGCACCGAATAATTACAACGAGGAGCGCAGGAGGAATGCGTGGCTACAGGGACTTGCTAATTCGTGGCCTCAGATTCACGTTGCTGACAATGCTGTGTTTCAATTTGAGTGTGTCGTGCATGAACGTTGCCCGTGTCCAGCCTACGAGTTTAATTAATGACCTATTCTTCTCTAATGCTCTCTTCCGAGTTCAAACAGACGAAGAGACGCACAAATTTTCACATGGTGTTTTCAGGATTTTAATTTTAAATTAATTTACACACGGTCCAGACGTTAATTTGCACACGGCTAATACCTAACACGTGTGTTTCACTTGCCCATCTTCACTGCTATTATAATTTCTTTTAAGATTCGAGATTAAGAGAATTATTAATTCGATTAAGATTGGAGAAGAGCCAGAGTACACTGAAATGATGCTCCCTCATTTTGTGCAAAAATCACGGGATCATGGAAAAAGCTGAGTACCGCCCGTAGCGCAAGCGCTTTTTCAAGTACACTATTTTCAGAAATGCTGTAGCTAGAATTAAGGTTAACGCGCACTGCTAGAGAGGACAAACTACAAGGTGATTTTAAATACGGGATCCGAAAAAATCTCTAATAACTTTTGATACAATGAACAGATTTTTGAAAACAAAACGGTAGTAGAATCCTGAGATTTATATCTTTCATTTGGACTAATTTTAGAAAATGACATTCTTCATGTGGCCTCCATTCGACTGCAAGCAATGTTGGGCGCGTGTTCGCGTGCTTATTGCAGCACTGGTGAGGGTGGGACCGATCAAGATGATGGCATCCATGAGTCGAATCCGATCCGTCAGTTTTTCAGGATAAGCCTTTGCCTTTAAATATCCCCACAAGAAAAAATCCAATAAGAATAGATCAGGAGACCTTGTAGGCCTCTCAACGTTGCCGAATCTTGAAATCAGCTTCAGGCGGCAGTTACAAAACAGAATGAATTTTACTGTGTCCTCTGATTCATATTATGACTGTTGTATCAAAAATACGTAGGTACCAAATAAAAGACATAAATTTCAGGATTCTACTGCCGCTTTATTTTTGAGAGTTCGTTCATGGTATCAAACGTTATTCAAGATTTTTTCGGGTGCCGAAAAATCCCTGTATATTTGTATACACCACATGAGCAGACCAGCGTGGGTAGCTGAGTACCACAACACATCAAAATAGAACTCCGATACTATAGTAGAATAACGTCCTACAGTACTCTTTTGGGGTGAAAGGTATCTGAAGAATGAAGAATGGATGTACGTAAACTAGGCGTTTGAGACGGTCAATATTCAGTAAATCGCTAGGCGTAGCGTGATACGCCAAACGATGTCCAAGGCATTCACATTATTATTACTATTACACTACAATTATTATTAATACTATGATGCTCAATATATTATTATTGATACATACACTATTTACTATTATAAGTATATGTACTATAGTAAGAGTGTACGCAAAATACTGCCGTAATATTGATGCCGTTGACTAAATGAATGGCTCATAAGTGATCGTAGCCTGCTCAAATGGCCAAGGTCATAAGCGATGCTCTCTGATGTCAGCAATTGTGTTTAAGAACTTATACCAAATTACACATGCCAGAATGAATCTTCTGGCGTAAAATGGAAAATTAATTAAATATCCTCTTTATTAAACTCCAAATAGACCTATTTCGGAAGAGCAGTCGAAAATCTAACGAGTCACTTATGGTGCAAGACTCTCATCTTCTGGATATGACACAGTGGACCAAAGAATCCAGGGAGTAAAGGCGGAGAAGGTAGAGATAGGGAACATGGGAGTGTGGAGGCGGGAGGATTAAGGAGGATGGGGAAAGAGGGTGGAGAGAGAGAGAGGAGCAAGAAAGGGATGGAGGGCTACGGAGAGTGGTACGCAGCAGGGGGCGAAGGGTCTTGTTTGTTCGAAGGTGTGAAGGTTGAGAGGCTTAGTGAGATTGCAGATGAGAGCTATAAGCGGCCGATCACTCAACCGTAGCGGTATTGGACAGGCGGCCGCGGCTGGAGTGGCGGAGGGAATAAGACGAAGTTTGGGTACAACAAAGCCTACGTAGGTGGGTGGTGGTACAAAACTGGTGCTGGCAAGCACAATTGACACTTCCAATATCAGAATGAAGATGAACGCTGCTTACAGTAGCATTGATGCTCTCAATTTTAAAGTTGTTCGGTTCGATTCATGATTTCCTGACACTTCCATGCTCCCATTTAGCACTTCAAAGCTCAATATTCAGAACAAGGACAATTAAAAAAAAAGAGCATTGAGTGTGCAAATTTCAGGGTTTTTAATTATTCGTATGTATTATTGAAAGAACACAAGTACTTCAACTGGCCTCAAAATAAAAACGCAGATCATTTTAAAAGTTAGTCTAAACCTCCTAACCCACATCAAAGGTGTCTCAAAAATATGAGCACACCATTCAATAGAGAATTAGGGGAATGGAGAAACTATGAACAAGGTGTGTCTCCACATCCCTTGCTTAGAAATAAAAGAAGTTTATTAAAGAAATTGAAAGAAGTTTATTAAACGGGATGAAGGATGAAGAACAAGGTAATAGTTACTGCAAAAAATACAGCAGTGAACTGAAGAACGATGTTCGTTAAGAAAACAAAACACACATCCTATTTCAACAAAAGGATCCCCTAACTTCTAGCTTCGGGGCCTCACTCCTTCCTCCTGGGAGCCCTAGTTTGCACAGATGTCATAGCTTCATCTTTCAGAAAGGAATCAAAACACATTTCATGAATGTTTGGGAACAAATTAGGAGCTGCGAGAGACTATGGTGACAGCTCACTGCATGCTGTAATAGTATAAAATGTCCGTGATTGCTCCTGCTTCTTAAATAGTCAAAACACCAGCAACATTGACTAGTCAGCATTTGTCAAGGCATGAGAAGCTGCATGGTTGAGAATGCATGTGCAGAAACTTTTGCAGCTGCTCGTATTTGGAGGGAATAGAGGTTTTATGTACTTTTGGTCATGGAATAGCCCTAATATACGCAGTGTTAACACAAGAGGGTGAGACTATGTGACTTGAAGCATTCACGCCAGGGGGTAGAACATGGAAGCAGTCACCAAATTTTCTCTGCTCTGAGCCTAGAGCAGCTCTAAGGGCACTTCATTAGGCCAAGGCAACGTAGGGAAAGCATCAGTGAGTAGTTGTTGCACTCCTCATAAGTTTTTTTACAAGTGCAAGTCTTCGGAGTGCAACAAACCACCGAGTGTGGTGATCAAATAATTTTTCCCAATAACTGAAAGTTTCTCATATTAAAAAGAATAGGAGAGAGAACATTGAAACTTGAAAGTGAGGATACGCGTCAAAGAACACAACTTATTCCAACGGAGTCTAAGCCTTTCAAATTAGAAAAGTAGGAAACGAAACCACCGACAAAAGCTCATCCAATCTTCTACGATGATGCGATTAGCACCCAGTAATTAATCACACGTCCGGTTGGAAATGTCATTTGGAGACTTCCTAGAACGAGGCAACGTAAAAAGCCTGGACCAGACCATTCGCGCTGTCTGACGCAGCCACAGCAGCTCTGCAGACTGCGTAGCGAGTGCACAAGGCGCTGTGCAGGAGCTGTGACACCACGAGGTGCACTCGCAACAACACTGCAATGTAAGGTACGCAGTGCGCACGTGAGGAACAGGTGTGGGCGTGACACTCTGGTTTCTGACTGACTTGATTATAGCTTTAGTCTCTAAAAATTTCATAGCCTGAATTTTAGTTGAGTACTCACGTTCTGACAGTTTCATTTCGATGCTCTATTCCGAGCACTAAACTTTACCATGATTTCCAATAATGGGTATAATAAGAGAACAGCTCATCTTAAATTACCACGACGCGAGTTACCTCGAGTTACCACAACGCGAGTTACCGCGAGTTACATCAACGCGAGTTACATCAACGCGAGTTACCGCGAGTTACATCAACGCGAGTTACCGTGAGTTACCACAACGCGAGTCACCGCGAGTTACTAGGGCGTGAGCAACAGCGAGTTGCCGCAGTACGAGTTAATTGAGAAAGAATACAGTACAGTGCGCCTGCAGCTCATTGTACCATTCAAGTTACACAGCGTTCCTTGTTTGAATCAAAACGTGGGGAAGATTTTCACGATTTTATAAAAGGTAATGATAATTTTTATCTCAAAAGTAACATGAAATGGAAATGTTCGCAAAGTTTAAAAAGTGTGCCAAAATTTCCGTGTGGTTGTGCTTCTATTTTACAATATCCTTCATTCGAATGGAAGTTGAATGACTAAGGAGAAACAAGTTCTTGGTAAAATTGAAACACTGGATGACAATGAGATAAGTCAATAGAGGTTAGTAAGGGATTTAGTGCAGGAGGCGTGCTATAAAACAGAGCATCGAGCTAGTTTCGGTAACCTTCGCTGCCCATAAAAAATGTACGTATTTCAAGCCAGGAGGCAGCGCTGCCTTGATGGCGTTCACACCTCAAATTCCTCGAGCGCTCAGAGTGCAATTTGCGGCAGCGTCCAGCTGTGCCGGCCTCCCCAGCTCAGCACGCCTGGACTTGCTGCAGCGTCCAGCTATGCCGGCCTCCCCAGCTCGGCACGCCTGGACTTGCTGCAGCGTCCAGCTGTGCCGGCCTCCCCAGCTCAGCACGCCTGGACTTGCTGCAGCGTCCAGCTGTGCCGGCCTCCCCAGCTCAGCACGCCTGGACTTGCTGCAGCGTCCAGTTGTGCCGGCCTCCCCAGCTCAGCACGCCTGGACTTGCTGCAGCGTCCAGCTGTGCCGGCCTCCCCAGCCCAGCACGCCGGGACCTCACACCCAAAAGACCTGACGTACGCTGGGCAGCACCAGCAAAGCTATTAGTTGATGCGGAGAAGCAAGAAAAATTTAATAAAGATGTCACTGTTCAAGATATTGTCCCATCTTGCAAGATGGACAGTGCTCTGAAGAAGATGCATTATGTATTACATAAAATGAGTTAATTTAAGCCTCCCTAACCCCAACAAAGGTGTTCTAAATAGAGGAAGACCCCATTTTGTATCAAGTTTAAGGAACTTGGAATCTGTTCGCAAGGTGTTCTCACACAAGACCTACTGCACATAGAAACAGGTGGCTATGAATTAAGATAATGAAACAAAACAAAAGTTCAAAAAATAGGTGATGAAAAAGGAAAGTCAAGAAGCAAAAAAAGAAATCGTTCGTAACAAAGTAAAAAACTTCTTTTATTTCTACAAATGAAATACCTACCAAATTTTTCGCTCGCGGTCTTACATCTTCCCTTTAGGAGTGCCAATTCCCGTAGATACAATAGCTGTATCCCTTTGAGGGGTGTACAAGAAAAAAACTAGTGAAAATGCCGAATAGATGTTTGAACTAAATAAAAATTTGAGTTGAATCAAGCAGATAGTTAAACGTACCGAAGACCCTTGAGGAGCAGGTTGATTGTAGGAACGCCTGTCGATGTCCACCGTGCGAGAGTACGAAAAGCAGTACAGAGAGCGACGAGACCTCAAACTGTTGCTTTTTTTTTTTGTGTTGTTTTTCCTGTCGTGAGTAGCAAATGTGACACCGAATACCGCTAATTTAAACTATGCCAACATGGGCAGACATTATTAGTATTCTGCTTCTACTAAAGAAGCGCAGAAATCCTATGTGTGATATCTCGCAGAGGAGGACCTAGCCCCTAAAAAAATACGGTAAATTGTAATACTGTTCAATTTATGCCTTAAGTATATTTTCGAAGTGATTACATGAAAATCTGGAGTTTCTCTCAGTTACATTTTTTCTTCAGCCATATTTTCTGCTAGCGCCATGCTTAACATCAAATAATTGAACAAGCTGATTTTGACCACTAAAACAACCATCCTGAGAATGGCGCTGCCATCAGGGAGTTACGGACGTCAGATTGAGGAACTGCCACTTTGTAGTGAACTTTAAACAGCACATTAGAAACAAATTGTGCAGGAAATACGATATATTTTTAATAAAAAGGGCAATTTTAGAAGAGATTCTGTTGGCCAGTTACTGGGAAGTGATACTTATGCATTGGTGGAACGCACAGATTTAATGCGAGGCATTTTAACGGAAGACTTCTAACAATTGCAGTAATCAAACGATACACAACACGAACATTGAAATGATCCTAATTTCACTAACCCTGTCTGGTAATTGGCCATGAGAATGAACAAAAGAAAACAAACATTTCTTTCCAATGAACTCAAAACAGTGACAATGTCGCCACCCATGACAGGTGCTTTCTACCGGGCCCAAATCTCTCGCATTTCTGCATTTTGTGAGGCAGAACCTGCATCAACTATTTAATGTTGTTCAGTTTTCAAAAAATCAGACCCCTCACAATCATCTCTTCTGAAGCATTCTGCAAGCTCCTGACCATCTTAATGGCCAAATCATCAGGCATCACCGAACTTTTTGGCAGTACCCTGACGGTTACTCAGAGGTAAAAAAAAAAGAATCTGTAATAACCAACATATACAAAGGACTCAGTATAAGTTTAAGCATTAAAGTTAGATATCATCGTTGACATCATATCAGGAGTTAGCTGGAGGTATGGGTGCTGAGTTAATTTTGGGTTTAATTCATGATCAAAATGTCAACTAGAGCAGAAATTTTCATACTGTTAGTTATAAAATTTCCCCAGAGGAAATAATTAAACAACACTTCATTTAATTAACGAAACCCAGACGAGTACTGCGTTTGCAACTTCAGTGAACAAGAGTGCATCGGCGGTAAGATTCCTGACAGCACACTCGGAAAAATCCGAAAAATAAGGCCTGGGAGAACGCGGTTGTCGACTGCATGAGTACATTGTCTATGCACGACGTTACGGTCGAGTATCAGATTCTGCATGACACTTAAAATAATGGTTTGCTGGACATTACTGACACAATATTAATGATGGGAGACGTACATAAGAGATGAATTATCCGTAATATTCGGTTTCGTGGAATTACGAACAAGAAAGGTGCCGTTAATGACCGACAGACGAATATAATTATACTTTGCATCGCCTAATGGACCAGAGCTTGGTTAAATAATGGAAGAGATGCCTTGGCTCGAGTCTCAAACTTTTCAAAAGTTCTGAGGTGGAATGCTCGTGTCGTGAAAGGCAATAATAATGCAGCGAATGGTTAATTTCCTGGTGATACTTCGTAAAAATGAAATGAAGGAACATCCATGATAGAATAAAAAAATGGGTAGGTCGCAGCATCTAGCGCTTCATTTTTAAGTTCAGCTTTTTCTCAGAGAATACGAACCAAACAATCACTCAAGATTACTGGACACAATTTAGGAATGAATTTCTCAATTGAATGCAATTCACCGCCACATAAGAACTTTACCTAAAGATACAGCTATTGCACACAGCATTTCGATTCACCTCGCGGTAAAGACTGCCATGAAGCCAAGTCAACGTTGAGAAACTCGCATTTAGTGACTGGTCTGTGAAGGAAGACTACAAAAATCGTGACTTTCGCTGGAATAAGATTCATCTGCTGACATGATTTGTGCATGAAAAATTGAAGCTCGCTGGCCCGGACGAGCATTTCTCCAGACACATTTGGGGATAAGATCGTCGCTGCGCACACATTTGCATGCGAGAGTCGGAGCCGAGAGAGACTTCACAGCTGAAATGATCTGCCTTTTTCAGGTGCCAACGCGTATCTGATGAGTTTTGCAGGTTTCAAGAAAAAATTAATAAACATTCGGCAACAAACGTCGTGAGATCAGAGAAAACTTTCGATGCAAAAAAGCTATAAATATTATTCCTACAAACTTGCCATCTTCAATGCGGTTATAATTTCAAACACCAAAAGATTTCAGAAAAATGAATGTGAAGAAAAATAATTACGAACGCTTTAAATGAGTGATATTTCTACAAAAACCTTCTGAGATATACTTCTAGACCCAAAAGATATTCATAAAAATGCATGGAAGAAATTCTAAACTGGAAAGATCTTCATTAATTTTGCACTAGTAACGGCGAAGTTTCCGAACATACGAGGCGAGTGCACCTAGAGCACGATTTTGCGGGATACATCATAAGTTAGAAGTGAGTGCGAGCGATGCAACCGCTAATCTGGAGGTCTAGAAAAACTCATAGCGTTTTATAATGCGATTTAGCCCAGAATGTATGCTGCCTAATAGCCAATAATTTGGAGAGGTTGCATCGGGAGCGATGCTATCGAGGTCGCTCTTCCTTGGGCCCACAACCTTCCATTGCCCGGCGCTCTGGGCCGAGTCTAAGGAACCACCTTCCCAATCCAATCGAGAGTGCCAATCATGCCATAAAAACACTCTCACTCCAATGAAAAGAGTACATTCTTGGAAAAATAAAAATGTTTAATCCTCCACCAGTGGAATTAGAATTGTTAGTCAGAAACTTGAACAAAAACGCCCCATCCTTCATGGAATGAATTAGTTCATGCCGAATAAAAAATCTTTCTAACCAACATGAAGAGTGGCAATAGCTCAAGCAGAAAAAAACTGCGAGTTATTTGAGCTTTTAGGCAAGTTGTAGAGAGCGAAGGATTTTTAGATGGGTTTGATGTATCTGAGAATTTATTTTTATTAAATGGGGTTTAAGGGAACTGTAGATTTATTTTAATTAGATGGGCTCTGAAGCAACTGAAGATTTTTTTTGTTAGATGGGCTTTGAAGCAACTGTAGATTTATTTTTGTTAGATGGGCATTGAAACAATTGAAGATTTAGTTTCGTTAGACGGGCTTTGAATCAACTGAAGATTTTTTTTGATGTGCATGAAGCAACTTAGAACGTTGGCTCCACCATGACCATGCTCCACCATGTACAAAGTAGATCAATAAATGTCACACGCCTCGCGACACCTCAACAAAAGAATTGCCTCTCGCAGGTCTATCACTAAATCAGAACACGCACGAAAGTCCGCTAGAGTTGATTTAACTTCCATTAATAATTGTCTATCGTGCTCGTGGATTTACGAACCCACCAAAATGAGCACCGAAAGTACGAAAGGGAAGGAAGATTAAATAGAAAATAACTCCTAATAAAATATTTAATTCCTCTATATGTGTCACTCGAAGATTTCCTCGTAAATATGTTCAGAGTATGGAAAAAAGTTGTTAGAGATGAGAACTAAATCTGGCCAGTAAATTGCAGGGCAAGTGGAATGTTGGGCACGGATCAATACTGCAAAATAAATCCATTTGAAGAATAATTTACAAGGAATTTATGACGAAAAGATAATTTTCACTTAGGCGTAAATTTTTGTAAATAACAGGAGACTGGAAGCCTCATCAGTACCTCAGAAATTACATAGAAAAATTTTTTACTCCCGGGAAGTGTTTTCGGATGGAATATATTTTACGGATCGCATTGGAGTAGTTTGAATTACAGGCATGGGGATGTAAAAATGCGAGTTAGTGGCACGTCCGGTGCTGAGCTTCATGGTTAGTGATAAATTTAATACGATGTTTTGTTGCTGTGATTGTAGGCAGAACAGGAGCCCGCCATTGGACAACAGTGTGAAAGGCAAAAAGTTAGTTTCGCCCTCCCTTTGCACAACAAAGATGTTCGGAGAGAGGAAGATGAAGACACACTTAGTTTTTAGTCAAGGGAACGCGGAATCTACGCACAAGGTGTGTTCCCGCACTGGATTTTCTGCGTATAGAAATAGGAAGATGAAAAGGAAGGTTAGGAAACAAGATAAAAGTTGAAGAAGAAAGCCCAAAGTGCTGAAAAACAAAACTGCATTGGCCGGAAGAAAGATGGTTTTTGACAAAACAAAACTTTTTTTCATCAAAAAGAAGGCCTACCAAACCTTCAGCTCGAGAACTCATATTTTCACCCTGGGAGTCCCAATTCTCACAGATAGAATAGTTGCATCCTCCTGAAGGGTGGAATGTAAGCAACAAAAATTAGGGCACTGTTACGAAACTGAATTTCATACAACTACTTTATCCATAATATTGATTATAAAGTCAATGCCTTTTATCGTCAAGAAAAGTTGCTGTTATAGTGGGACAGCTATTCTTTTTAAAAAACTAAAAACTTTCCTGAGTGACGAACACATAAATGAAAACTCCGTTATTACTTTCATTAAACGTCGGCTCTAAGGGAAGTGTCCATCTCTACGTTTTCAACGCCCTCATTTCAAATTAGCTGAAAAATTGTCGATTACAAAGCCTTTTAAATTAAAGGTTCGGTCCCAACACCAATGTTCATCATTCTAAAGCTGCCACTCAACATTCCACATGCATTGTCTCGGTCGTTTTGATGGAAATTCCGACTAACACTTTAACCTCGTCTTTCTCCATAGATGGTACAGACACAGCCAACTGTTCTATCCTGCATCATGTCTCATAATAACTGATAAGATTTTTTCCCAACATCATGAAACACGAGAACTGCACACATTGATGAGAACTGCGCACACTAGTGAGAACTGCGCACACTAGTGAGAACTGCGCACACTAGTGAAAACTGCGCATACTAGTGAAAACTGGGCGTACTAGTGAGATATGCGCATACTAATGAGGACTGCGCATACTCGCGAGAACTGCGCAAACTAGCGAGAACTGCACACACTAGTGAGAACTGCGCATACTAGTAAGAATTTGTTATACTAGAAAGAATTACGCACTATAGTGAAAACTGCGAGCACCACTGAGAATTACGATTATGGCTGTCAACATTGTGTGACAAAAATACTCTACGAATCACATCGCATTAGAAACCAGTGGCTTGATCGACTGAGCCAGTATTCAATTTCAAATACGAGGCATGATTCAAGTTTAGGGACAGCCTAACCATTCAATTTAGGAATGTGGTTAAAATATTAATGCTATATGCACCTTCGTCATCTTAGTTTTTGTTGCACACTCGGCGTCTATCACCAGTTGTTGGGTTGCATGCACGCTTAAGCTGAAGAAGACTTCAACGCTCGCAAGGTAGTTCTCTCGATTATGATACATGCGCTAATTTCCATTGCATATTCAAAGATAATTGAAACTATGCGACAAATGATCATGTATTAAAAGGAAGAATTTAAAGTTTACTATGATGTATGCGACGTATCAGAAAAAATCCAACGAGGAGTCCTGGTGTGAATAAAAAAAGCTGCTCTAATTGTGTTAAATCGAATTTTTCTTTTTTATTATTAAATAGGGTTCTGATATATTGCGTCAAAAGAAGGTAAAACCTAGAATAATTGAACAATAACCGTCACATTATCTACAAGACACTTCAGTAAAATATCATTTATTATGTTTACTGAAAGGAATCTGCGCTAATTCGCTCAACAACAGTGAGAAAAGTTGCCGATTTTGAACGTAGCTCCCCGAAACAAATTTCCTCGCTGGGAAGCTCTGATCGTCTAGCCTGCACCGAACTAGCCGTACCCGTGCCTGCCAGCCCTAAGTTCACCAGCAACGCAAACATTACCGTGAGAAGTGCGTAATGTCGGCACACATTCCCGTGATGCTGGGGATCACTACTCAGTGAGCGTTGAAGTTACCACGGGCCGTGGCGTGCACGCTAACAAAATCTTGCCATCACAATTCATACAGAACGTAAGCCCGCAAAGGTGCGGCTGTACATACACATCAAAGAAAAGTTTACCATTAGAAATGTTGGGATAATTTAGGTGAGATGTTAAATCATTGTACTGATTGATTATACGAAAGTTTTAGCCTCCTTTAACCACAACAAAGATGTTCAAAGAAGGGAAGGATGAAGGCATCATTTAGTATGGAGTAAAGGAAACGCGGAATCTACACACAAGGTGCATAAAAACAGCAAGCTAGGAAAGAAGTTGATGAAACAAGATAAAAGCCGAAGAAGAAAGTAGTAGGTGCTGAAAAACAGGACAGCAGTGAACCGGAAAAAGATGGTCAGAAACAAAACAAAAACCAATTCTTGTTTAACAAAAAGAAGGCCCACTTAACCTTTAGCTCGGGACCTCACATAATCCTTCCTTGGAGTGCTAATTCCCATAGATACAACAATTGTATCCCCCTAAGGGGATGAGATGTTAAATGGCAGCCCCCTCAAAAAGTATGAGTGTTAATAGTGGTACATTGAATGTAGAGCAATCGATTTCTGGCAATATTTTCTACTAATTCCTTGTGTAGAATTTGAATGAGGGACATGCAATTAGATGGTGATTAAAGCATTACCTATAATTCTACCCCGTTGTTCATGGCTCTCGTGATACCATTGTGTTCATAAGCGCTACGTAATAGCAGATCTCTTCAGAGATTGAATGTAGGGGAGGCAAGGGGAAACTAATTTAATTATATTTGTTTTTGAAGCTTGTTTGAGAGAAGAAAATAACAAAATGCTGAAAAAAATTGAGTCTACCTGACCGTGAAATAAATCTATGTATTTATAAACCTCGGACCCTCTTGTTTGTTTGTACGCTTCTATGCATTTAAGCATGTTTGGTTGTATAGCTGTTCGCTATCCACGCTCTGTTTTCAGTAAAAACATAGGGTCACAATTCAACACCCTGCGTTCAGAAATAAGATGGGAGGAAAATGTTACTTCGTTTTTATTTCATAAAAATTCACAGTTTCCTTAGTCCAACTTACTATGTGTTGTAAAAACAAGAAAACCAAACGGGGCACAAGTGGTCTGTCTTAGGTTACATAACATGAATATATTTAAGCTTCGCTTACCGTAACAGAAGCGTTCTATTGAGAGGAAGGACGAAGGAAGAATTTAGTACAGATTTAAACGCAGAATCTAGGCACAAGGCGAGTTCTTACATGAGATCCCCTAAGATGAGATCAAAACAGTAAGTTAAGAACAAAGGTTACGAAACAGGATAAAAGTTGAAGAAGAAAGTTAGAAGTGTAGGATTAAAGGACAGCACTGAACTGAAAAAAGTGGTCCTCCATATGGTAAAAATTGAATGTTATTTCAACAAAAAGAAGTAGTACCTAACTCTCAGCTCAGAACCCCACACTTCCCCCAGGGAGCGCATCTCCCTAAGGAGACAGATGGTTTGGTTAGCTATGGAATTTTAGAAACTACGACGTTGAGCAATGGTGGCAGAACGAACTTTTGGAGAACACGCATTTTTGAATGGAAGTCGACTCTAGTGTCGTCAAATAACTCTCAAATAAAAATTATAGCAGAAGTTTTTCTTGCTTGCTTGTTGTTAAGAGCTTACATGCTCTATGTACCTTTGCATTGAGTAACGTAAAGGATAGATTTCTACTGAGAGCGAGTTGAGATAAAAAAGGCGCGAGCTGTGAGGAAAATAGAATGATGTTCCATGACTGGCGCAACTCTGCTATTTGACCAAAGTAAAGATACCATTATTGATTCAAGAGGAGACGGACACTAATACCGCAGAGGCAACGGACAAGTCAATACCTACATGGGCTGCAATGGGAACTGGAATTCGCAATAGCAAAACTAATAGAGTATCGGAGAGCATAAACAACGGACAGTCAATGATTACCGCGAGCAATATCTCAGAATACTCGAACAAAATTGTCGAAGGTTTGTAACTCTGCAATCACTCTTGGGGAAAAAATCGATCGAACCCAAAATACGAGATATTTCTTAATGTAAAGTTGAATTAGATTCGCAGCTCGGCGGCCGAGACGTAATACTACATCTCCGCAGAGTCTCGAGATAGCCGGGCGAGATGATCGACCAGGTTACAGAGCTGGCCTACCGTTTCTTTATAGCGCCAATGGAACGATGCAGCGCGCAGTCAACACCTCGTACTTATACAGATCCAGGTGATAGCAGCAGTCATAAGCAGCACGGCCAGAACCAGCGTGGCTTATTTTATGGCCGATGTGAAGCCTGTTGATTCAATTAACTCGTATTCCAACACCTCGCACTTATACAGATCGCAGTGATAGCACGGCGCTCATCATCACAGTGAGAAGGAGCTGGGCTAGTAGTAGAGTGAATACCAACTCTGGAGCTTAAATCTATGCATAGTTCGACGCTTCGAACTTAACATTGGCTGCAAAGTTGTAAGAAGCAGGCAAGTAGTGCGTGGTTTATTTTCTTCAGTCGTAAAGTATGTTGATTAAATGAACTGACCTGAACATCATGTATTTAATGAACACAATGATAGCAGGCGAGCCATAAACAACAGGCTAGAAGTGTAGGTAATATTTTGATCAGTTCTGGAGATCGCCAATGGCATTAGCCCATACTCGACGTAAAACAAAAGCTATCAGCTTTATTGTTGGCAATGATAAGTTTGCGTGCGCCAGAGCAACAAGAATGCCTAAACTCACCTTAAAGTCTCGCGATCAAACCCGCCATTGAGTAAGGCACCAAGCAACTAAGGACCATAATTCTACCCAAATTTATAGTTCGCCTCTTGTTTTAATTCGTATTCAACTCAGGAACAAATGAGCGAGTTTAACTTGGGTATAATTCACACCTTAGCGCTGGACTAACACAGCGGCACTGAAGCAGTTGCCGGCTGTGCTTCAGTCTGCCGCTCCCTTAATAGAACAACAGTCAGTGAGAGACCCAGACTCTTGGCATAAAGAAAGTAACTCATACGTGTTTTCCTTTAATTTAGAAAACAAGTACACTTATCCCTCACACTCGTAGAATGCAGATTATAACAGTTAAACCCAACATTAGATCGCTATGGAAGATGCAGTGAACAGTAAAATAGTATAAACATTCAGCAGGAACAGGATCTCAATTTCTCATCATCGATTGGTGGTACATTAAGGCAAGGAAGAAAATCAAATCAAAGTATATACAGATCACACGGGCTCTTTAAACAGGAAAAAACGCTGCTTTCATGAGCACGAAATTTGTTGAACTAAATATGAAAAAATACAAACTCTGAAACGCCTATTGACACACCCAATTTTTCTATCACTACTGAAAGCCTCGATAGTGTTTTCAAAAAAACCATGATCGCAGCCACAGTCGTTTAACATTCATGTATATTTTTGATAGTTGCTCGGAACTATGCAGATTTCAGCAAACGCAGGCTCAACTGACTCCATGGTTCCAAATGCTGTCTTATTGATGGTGGTGGTGGTGCCGAGTCCCTGATACCACGATCAACAGCAATGTGCCGAGTCTGTCGGGGAGCAATAAGAAGCCAGTTCCAGCACGCGCGCTATGGCGCTGGTGACAGACGCACTTACTGCCAAGCAAGCTAATAACGCAAGATTGATCACAACACAGATGAATATTTAATTAGTATAGCACACGGAGACTTGAGCCGGATTAATGCCGGTGTTAAAGTACCTAAATTAATTTGTCAAATCACGTGCCGTCCGTGTAGCACAAAAAGCTCATCTGATAAACCATAATTCGCTCCATGTCCGCGTTCTGCTACTAAAAAATTTGCGAACGCAACAAAACATTTCTGCTATGAAGATTATTCGATCATAGCGCACCAAATGAACGGTCGCCTTAGTATTTGCGACTCATCGAAAGCCTCATTCGCTGCAACTGGAAGAAATCGAGTAAAAGTTGAGATTTCTCAGATGTGGAGACCAATAATTCATATCATTTATTCTTATGTCTGACAAGGCTGCAAGTTAGAAATTAGATGTTTTGTTCAATCGAAGACAGATCTAAAATTCGACGCATTTTAAAAAAAGGCTCAGTTAAGTCTGCCACGAAGCGATTGCGAGAAATGATCCTGGTCTCTGACCGGCATAAACATATCGTGCGCGACAGGGGAATTATTAAGTGCACAGCTTTCGATAAGAAGAACGGCCGTCAATAAATAGGCTCTTATCCAAATGCAAGTTATATTCAGAGACCGTGCTGGAACTTGCAGAGCTGGATTGTAAGAGGCATCTTCGTCTCTCTTGCAGCTAAGAAAACAGAGAATCTATCAACAACACGTGGTTTTTTAGGAATGAACAGCAAGCATTTATGCAACGAAGAAATTAAGTGGCATCCTACGAACAATAAACGTTCATTCCTAGTTTATTCGTCCGGAGCTATACAAAATAATTCCCAACCAACATCACCATAATACGAATTTGAGCTTCAGCAATATCTGTTCGCTTGAATATTGGAACAAAATGGAAATACTAGAAAATAAAAAAGTGAAGTAAATTTTGTAAAATATTCTGAGGAAGGTAATAAAGTGATTTATGAAAAAATTATAACGACGCTTGTTTAGAAAATTTCAACGAGACAAAAGAACTCAACAATTAATGAACGATACAAAATTTTAACGTAAAACGTTTGCATTGCTTCAAAAAATGTAAAATAAAATTTAGTAGAATGACGTTCGTACCTGGACACGATACAATGGGTAAAGACGGCTCCATAATTTTGATATAAGGGCTAAGACGGCTCCATAATTTTGATATAAGGGCTAAGACGGCTCCATAATTTTGATATAAGGGCTAAGACGGCTCCATAATTTTGATATAAGGGCTAAGACCCCTCCATAATTTTGATATAAGGGCTAAGACGGTTCTATGATTTTGATATAAGGGCTAAGACGGCTCCATAATTTTGATATAAGGGCTAAGACAGTTCTATGATTTCGACATAAGGGTAAACACGGTTCTATGATTTCGACATAAGGGTAAACACGGTTCTATGATTTTGACATAAGGGTAAAGACGGTTTTATGACTTTGATATTCCGACGCCCATCCACGTGACGTCTCTCCAAGGGCCTATGGCGTCTGAGGTATACAGTCAGACCTGGCGTCAGGCGGAGTTAGCGTCTGTCCTCGTCAGCACACCTTGCGAATTTAACGTAAAATTCTCTACTCTCGCGCTGCTCATCCAAGACCAACAAATTTTTTCGATACTCCTTAAAACGAATCTAGGAGACCACGGCTGTCAAAATACCAGCACAACCCCTAGTTTGATTTTGACTAATTTGTTACGTCAGCGTTGACAACAGCAATGATATTAAGTATTCCTGCTTTCCCATACAGAAATTTTTCATGATTTGTGTCGTTAAAAAGGACAAAAAATTGAACAAGCATGAATGAAAAGCAACCAAACTTTCAACTGAAATTTAAGCAAAAATTAGCGAACAACAGCAAAGCCCGTCTAGATGCAACTGCTCATGAGACATTCGTAATTCCTGCTTGAATCCTGCGCTAGGAGTTATTTATGTAATGGAGCCACACACGGAGGTAGAAGCAACGAAGAAGCGCGATTTTAAGCACAACAATTGGCTCTTCCATCACTGGCGAGCGTCGGTCAGTCGAGGTTTATGAATTATTAGCGACTCATCCATCGTGCGTGTGCTCATCTGAGGTGTCTGGCGCATCTGCCTTCCGTCAAATTGCCTTTGCAAGCGAATTTAGCTACGGACACTCGCTCAGACGGTCTGCAAACAACTCCCTTCGCGAGATGATGGAACGACGTCGCTCCTAAGGGCTGGGCGATTTAGCTCAAACGCTCAGTTGGAGGCCGGGCCAGATTCTAAGTTTCAGAAAGCCATTTTTCTACATCGGATACCCCCGGAAGTTTGTTACATCACGAAATAAACCTGAAGACTGGTAATTAATACTTGAGTATGTATATTTTGATGGAGAAATGGATCATTAACGGGACTACCGTGTTATGTTTGAAACATGTGATTTTGATCCACACGGCAAGAATCCGAATGGCTTACTCCATTTGTACCACACAGATTTTGCTTTCTCAAGTACAAATTTCGAACAGAGCCGAGAGGCTACGGACATGCAAAGAACAATGAGAGCTGTCTCACTCGAACGGCTTACCCCAAGTGTACCACACACAGATTTTGCTGTATCAAGAACAAATTTCCAACAGAGGCAAGAGGCTATTGATTTAACGGAGCAAAGAACAACGAGAGCTGTCTCACTCGAGGTATAAATAATAAAGGCGCCAGGGCACGTTTGCTACCACAAGCACGCACGAGGCAATGAAGATAGCTTAAGCGAAAACAATTTGCTAGGTCGCGCTTCAGATGCCTGCAAATTGTGACGGCGATAAGCACCAACTTAGAAATGAGGCCTGCGAAACTCTACAGTGATGAATGTGTTCTTGGCAACAGGAGTGGGAAGACCAAAATAAATAGTGCTCATAGTGATATTTAAACTGAAGCATGATCAAGGCCCGGAAATAGCTTGTGTTAACTGGAAAATGGGCTTTATCTACGCAGCTGCGGTAAACAATTTTTAGCCGAGAACGGGAGAAAACTTAAAGACGGTGAAAAACCTGTTTACTTCTTTATTCCTTGGTACAGGATGCCAATAATTAGCGTAATAAATTTTTCAAGCGTTTCCGTCGATATCTACGAAAGAGAAAAAGATGCATAAATGCAACATAAATAAAATATTTACGGTCCAATCAATTACGAATGTAAAATTTTTTCTGATTTTATTCAATGTATCTCCTATTGGCATCCGTCGAACAAGTTAGAGACGCTTGAAAAACGATTTTCTTGAGACGATGATAGCTTTTTGGGAAATTTCGGCTCCCCTCTGAAGGCATCAGAGCGATTCATTTACAACCAAACTTCGGTGAAGTGTCTTTTACTCTCTAAGACGGGTTCCCAACCTTTTTTCCGCCCTGCACCCTCAATGAAATATCATTTGAACCTCGTACCTCCTGAAATAAAAACGCCAACATATAGCTAATATCCTATTATTTACCTGGACGACTTTTCTCGCACCCCCTGGAATATCGTCTCTCACCCCAGGTTGGGCACCTCTGCTCTAAGATGAATCAGATCCTGCAATGGAGAGTTTCGAAATATGGTGATGCAGAAAGCCATTCCTGTTTTGAAACGATTCGGAAAACATTAGATGCCAACCTCACATGTGTTTTTTTTGCACTAAGACAGGGTTTCGAGTCTTGCCCAGGATAATGATGATTTACCTGGATTAGAGCTACAGTAATTTTTGTTTATTTTGATCCCTTGGTCAATTAAAACAAAGGACTTCTTCCTTTACCAGTTACGGCTGCCCACTCCATCGCTGAAATCACGCATTGTCTTCCAGTGTTCCCTCTGGCATTAGTATCGCCAGACTGTCAGAAGTTGTATTTTGCAGCATGTCGTGTTTGTTCTTATAGCTGAAGATGATGTTGGAGAGAATGCCTCGTTGGACGCGAGAAAGAAGAGATTCTGTTTACCAGGAGTTTTTCGACTGCGTTTAAATATAAGAACTGTTTCTTTTGATGTTGGTATTGTGTGTGGCCGTCTTCAAGTCTTAATGGAACAGTGTGAACAAGGTCCCAATGGATAAATCGGGATGTTAGGCAGATTTGTCAGGGATCTTTTTTGTTCCTCCGATGCATCTGTGCGTTTGATATGCCCAGCTTTGATGTTCTGCTAGTGCGAGCACGACTTGCACCACGCCTATTCGTTGTTTTTCCCCGTCTTTTTCAATCCTTTCAGGGTTTTCCAAATTAGCCCTCTAATTTTTGGATGGTGTCTGAAACTTCAATAATCGTTTTTCAGTCTTATGTAATCTTTAGCCAATGTGAAAAATATTAAATTTGAAGAACAGTACATTATTAAAGAACGAAAAGATCAAATAATACGAATTCGCAACGAAGTGTGGAAATTTGAGAGTGTATCGAGAAACCCTCTATGCATAAGAACGTCTGCATCAGATATTTTGATGGGGAAGCTCGATGAAATGAGACTTCAATATTTCTCTCAGCACAAATGCAGACAGGAGAACAGCTGAATAACAAATACAACCCTATTCAAAATATATCATGAGGCTAAAAGTGCCACATAACAATGGCGAGATCTCGAATCATAGCCTTGAAAGTTACTGAACAGGACACACACCATCTCTGACGCTACATTCATGAGTGTCACTGGAAAAATGCATTTTGAATTACATTTATAGAAGCGAAAACAATACGTTCTGAAACCATTTACTACTCAAATAATAATAAAAGTTGAGCTAAATTTTCGTAGAAGAAATATTTCTTGTATAGATCGGAAATTTATTTTTACGTTAGCGTAAGTAACTATACGCTAAGCTTAGGAAAGCAGTGAAGCACTCAGCGCATTGAAGACACTAGATTAAAAAAAATGTTCTAAAATATTTGATTGCGTGTAATGGCGATATTACGGTGCAATGAAGTGTGTGTAAGTAGGTGTAGAATGGACGAAGTGCGCGCACAAGGCTTAGAGATATCAACAGAAGTAGGGCACCAATGCTGCCTAGTACAACTTTTGAGTACAGAAGAAGATGTTATAGTGTTTTAAAGACTGTATAAAGTGGGACGAATGAAAGGAGATCCCCTATATGTACGAGCGATTCATCTATAAAGAGGTGCTGCAGGCATCACGTGAGGTAGTCGTAAGATGTTGAAGGAGAGGGCGATGCTCCAAATAAAAGGCTGTAGTGAGAGAGAGAGAGTGGCATGGGTGTCGGAGGGCATAGCTAGGTAGAGGTACAAGAACCGGAGGTTGGAGGTAGAGGTACAAGAACCGGAGGTTGGAGGTAGAGGTACAAGAACCGGAGGGTGGAGGTAGAG
>JACJUY010000721.1:116996-196807 GCA_014220935.1 Platorchestia sp. MABIK | reverse complement strand
GGAGGAAATTCAATTTCACTATGAGGAAATTCAGTTTCACTAGGAGGAAATTGGATTGGAAATGGTATAGTCGATGACTGTTTTCGGGCTCATTCGGGTCGTTTAAAGTCGTTTTCCTGTCGTTTTCAACGAGCTCTATTTAGACGCGTAATATATTGTAAAAAGATATTGAAATCGTAAATGTTGTGCATGTCGTATTACTTCAGTAAATAATAATCTAAAAGTATAAAACAAATATTTCCACATTCAATATGAATCCACAGTCATCGGCAGCAGTTAAAATAAAATAATTTTGTTCTCTCTCATTAGACTACCATGAACCAGTTAGTGATCGACATTGATCCGCGGTTTTCGACCGGTGATTCGTTTTTACCCTGTTCGGCGATTTTTACCCTGCTGTTCTTATACCACAATGTGCAGCTTAATTGCCTTTTGTTGGGTCGTTCCATACGATCGAACTTTGTGTCTTTTGAAGGGTCCTGCGTTTCATTAATTAATAATTTTGTTTCATATACGGAGTTCGATGAAATTTATGAGTTCCCCCTGTAGGTCTTTGTGAGTTCAGTGAAATAAATTCCAGTGATTAGCCATCGTAATCATATTGTTTACTTTGTTTTTCATTTGTTATTGAGACTATTATTTTCTTAAGCATTTTTTTGTTCCTACTCGTCAACTCCGTACTGTATAAATAAAAATGTACACAACAAGGCTTTTACAGCCTACAGTGCCGAAGATAGATGCCTAACAGCACAGACTAAAAGATGAGTAACCAAATCTCTCCGAAGATGAATCGGTCTGGCTTTTAGAACTCCGTGGAATTTAATCGCATTGTTTTACGACAATGTTTTATCTGAATTAATTTTTTCCAAAAGATGAGCCTAATATTGTACTTTGGCAAATATATATCCAGCTTTATGCACAACAGCGACATGATCTACTGGTATCGTGGAGGTGTTTGTGTTATGTC
Source organism: Platorchestia sp. MABIK (assembly GCA_014220935.1). Classification (NCBI taxonomy): domain Eukaryota; kingdom Metazoa; phylum Arthropoda; class Malacostraca; order Amphipoda; family Talitridae; genus Platorchestia; species Platorchestia sp. MABIK. Next base: position 195,840 of record JACJUY010000721.1, on the reverse strand, counting down.
AATTTCTTGTTTTTACACGTCTGAAATCCTGGGGAGAAGGGGAATTATAACAGTCGAAAGGGGATTAATTTTCCAATTTAACATCCCAGTTGAAATTTACTTTGACATTTATGTGTATATTTTCAAGTTATTGAAAATATTGTTATTGGGGCCCAGACGTTCACTAACTCCAATGGTCTACAAATAATTGCTGGAAATGCCTGCCCTGACATTCGTGTTAAGTGAACATGACTAGTTACCGAGTGGAACGAGGGAAGTATTCTTATCTAAAGCCACCGCTTCAACTGACTCAATTGCCAAATTCATGGTCTTTGACAATATTTTGACAGCCAACATAATGTTGAGTCCCCTTAGTTGAAACTGGCTGGATTTTGAGGGTATTTTCCTTATTGAGTGAAGGAATTAACTTATTTATTCCTTTTCAATCCAACCATTTTTCTGAGAATTTGAGGGCCATATCCTACTTAGACAACTGGTACAATGATATCACTTTTTACTCGTGCAGCATAATTAGAGCATATGTAAAAAAAAAGTTTTTTATTTTGATGGTTTCACACTAACCAGTTCCACCACTAACTTGAACTGTGTTGATTATCCATAACACAATTCTAGTTTTATATAATGAGGAATCAATAGAAAGCAACTTATTTTTTTCTTGAGTTAACTTCGAATTAATTTCATTCACAAGCTGTGCTCATTTTAACCGGAATGAAAAAATATATATAAAAGGACTGCAAAGTTTTGTGTACAAAATGCAAATGCAATCAGGTCAACACGTTCTTTAAACGAGGCATTAAAATCTGAGGTGCTTTAAATATGCTCATTCGACCAAGATTTCAATTTATCTATTCCATTGTATATTCTTATTACAATATAATTATTAGTGTTGTCCAGCTTCTCCCGCGATCGGCTGGTGGTTGTCAACCGGTGCCGCCCTTAACCTACACTGAAAAGGAATGGAGTGCGCCAGTCTTGTACCCAGTTGTACGCTGACCGCCGCTATACAGATGTGGAGAAAGGCCGCAAGTACGGCCAGAACTGCGAGGCATGCGAGCTACGATAACTTCCAAAATGTCACTGGCAGATAATCTGTTTCTCTAAAAATATCTGCTCTAGGGTTTAATCAGGCATCCATGAGGTCGACCGGGTTGCTATAGCCACCTGTAAACCTCGGTTATCTACCCGTTAGTGTGAAGTGTGCACTTTAATAAATAATCCTTAGCCCGCTGGCTTAAAATTGATGAAATGAATAACCCTAATGCAACCTTCAGCCTAATTGTGACGAAAATTGACGGCGAGTCTTTGTTTTAAGTTCCAAAGTGTTAATCTGATTTTAACGAGCCAAGAGCGCGATAATTCGATTTGGCCATTCTAACAGTGTTTAAGAGCTTGTTTAATGACCAATAAAACGTGTTTTCACTGTTCAATGAAACTACGTGCTAACATAGTGATCGTATTGTCCTAACCATTCGTGACGACTTACTATAGCGAAGACACTTTTGTTTTACCACAATGAGAGATGTCTCTTTGTGAAATAGACTGGTCACAGGGAGGGGGTGGGGAAGGGGTATAAAGGGATCTCCGCCTCTACACCCCACTCCTTGATGGCGAAATTTTTAAGATATCTGTCCAGTTGAAGAAAGGTTATCGCTTCAAATTGTGACTAAATTGACATTTTTGAATGCATTTGTTTATAAATTAGAGCTTGCTTCAAAATGCGTGTTTAAAAAAAAAGAGGCCGTACACTGAGGGTGGGGAAGGGGACTCTGCTTCACTACTTTGATTTAATAATTGTGAGCTGTTTATGCAGTGAGAGAAAAATTTTAGCTTTAAATTGAAACTAAATTAGAATTTTGGGATACAATGAGTTAGAATTAAAGTTGATTCAATATGAGTATTTGAAAAAAAAGGACTGCGTTGTAAGAGGGTTGAAGGAAGCTCTTCTTTTACCCCGCTCAAAAAAGAAATTTGTATGCTGTTTGTTTGATTAAAAAAAATTTTTTGGGTTTTTATTAAGACTTGAAATTTTAGGTTTCTCTCTTCAGTCACAATTTGGGTGTTAATTTTCAAAAGGTACAAACTTTCACAGGTGATAGGAATACTCAAAATAAACCCTTTTTCATGAAAATCAAAAATTGCAAAACTATTTAGTTTTCAAGATATTGAGCTTTATAGATTCAAGTTTGGTATGCGTGAATTCTAATTATTGTTATATCGAGTAACAATTTGGCAACACTCTGTTTTTACGAACCAGTTTACTACTGCACGTAGTTTTGGCAACATGGTGGCACATTTGTCAAACGAAGACCTGGCTGACATGCATTTGACTTATGGTGCAGCGGATGGGAATGCTAGGGATGCTGCTAGATTAAACTACCAGGAGCGCTTCCCAAACAGATATCTGGCTGGACATCAAATGCTTACGGCCACACACCGTCGCCTACGTGAAGATGGCACTTTCAATGTGAACAGGAGAGCTTATGACCGGCCCCAGCCAGTGCGTGAGGTTGTTGAAGAGGATTTGTTGCACCACTTCCGTAACAGGCCTCGTGCAAGTATTAGAGCTGCAGCATGTGACTTTGCAATCCTCAACCATGGGGATGTGTGGAATGTTCTGTGCGACAACAATTTGCATCCCTACCATTTCCAGCGAGTGCAAGATCTGCTCCTAAATAACCACATCCCAAGGGTTAACTTTACCCGTTGGCGCCTGATGCAGGTACAGAATGATGAACAGTTTTTCAAGCGTGTTCTGTTCACACACGAAGCAATTTTCACACGGTGTGGACTGTTTAACACGCATAATTTGCACAGATGGCATGAGGAGAACCCTCATGCAGTGCATCGCTTCCGCTACCAACTTATGTTTAGTGTGAGTGTATGGGCCGGTATTGTCGGTGAAGACCTCATTGACTCAAATCTGATGCCATTGCCTCTAAATGGACAAACGTATCCTTACTTTTCATAGGGATACATTGCCAGAACTGATAGGAGATGTGCCTCTAGGTCTACGCCGCAACATGTGATTCCAGCACGACGGAGCTCCTGCTCTTAATGATGGAAATGCTCGCCAATACCTTAACGAAACGTTTGGAAACAAGTGGATAGGACGCAATGGGCCTGTGGCATGGCCTGCAAGATCTCCAGCATTAACCCCTTCAGACTTTTTTCTGTGGGGCCACATGAATACATTGATCTACGAAACACCAGTTGAGTCTGAGATGGATTTTATTCTAAGAGTAGTGGCTGCAGCAGGCGATATTGCTCAAGATCAAAGTATGTTGTCTCGTGTGCAGCAGTCTTTTCAGAGGAGGGGTCAGGTCTGCATTGAAGCAGGAGGCAGACACTTTAAAAAATTATAGTACATATATTGATTGAAAGCACACCTGTTTACGCAATATTTGCTTCATTTTCAATTCTCATTTGATAGAAACGTAAATTACTTGTTAAGCAGGCCATAGACGATCAAGCAGATTGATCAAGCTATGCTGTCAATCGGTTGACGCAAGCGTAATCGACCTTCAATCAACCCATCAATCGGTTTCATCAAAACCCATTCTTAGTTGAGTTTCTGAAGAGGAAAGTCTGTAGTGAAGTGTTTTGGAATGGTTTCTATATCTTCCTCTATATCTGCCAACGAAAGACTGGCGCAACGCTTGATCAAAGTTAAGTTGGCCTAGACGGTCAAGCATCAGTGCTTGAGCTTGAGTCATTCAAACTTTCTATCAATCACCGTCAACGCTTAGCTCAATCGTCAAACAGCTTCTAGACGGTCAATCATGCGTTATTCAAGCGATGGCGTGAAGTTTTTGATCAAAATGATTGATTGTCTAGGGCCTGCTTTAAATACGTAAGTGATATACCAAACTTTAAAGCTCAATATTTCGAAAACTAAATAGTTTTGCCATATTTGGTATTCATGGAAAAAGATTTATTTTGAGTACTCCAATCACCTGTGAAAGTTCGTACCTGTTAAAAATTAACACCCAACGGAATTTTTTTTTGTTCAGGCAAATTTCAACCGTAGGTAGAACAACTCAAACTCGATAAATTTTTCGGAATGACAAACTGTCCAAAAATCCTTAGTTTTCGAGTTGTAAGGACTTTAAAGTAGAAAACTACATGCGCCCCAATGTTAGCGCTAGTCTTGATAGTTCCGGCCCCATTAAAGCAGTTTTCCGTTATTTTTACGATAAAAACTGCAAGTATTTTACAGTTACGAAATATGCAAATGGGCCATCTCGGTACATATTCGTAAAGCGCTGCATGTTCACAGTGCAACGTTTTGTCGACTAACTAAATTAAACTTTGACATCCAACTCGTGTGTTCCCATAACGTACAAACATTATTAAATGCTTAATAGCTTGAAACTACAGATATTTTTCATGACCGTAAAATGCCTGCAGTTTTTATTGTAAAAATATCAAAAACCTGCTTTATATAGTGGAGTTGAAGCTATCAAGACTAGAGCTAACATTGGCGCGCACGTAGTATCCTACTTTGTTCGAAAATTTCTCAAGTCCTTATAACTCGAAAACTAAGGAGCTTGGCATTTTGCCATTCGTGAAAATCGATTTATTTTGAGTTTTTTCACTTGTGGTTGAAATTTGCCAGCGCAAAAAAAAACCCTGTATATAGTAGGTTAAAATTAGAGCCGGTTCAAAATGAATTTTTTTTTAGATGAAGAGACCTCAAATTGAGGGTGGGGGGCGAGAGCTTCTCTCCTATCCCTTCTCCATGAAATTAAAATTGGTGAGCCATTTGTTAGACAAAAGTTTAAATTAATACAGGATGTACAGGAAAGTGTAATAGGTACAGGAATAGCAAAAAGCTACATGATTGAGCGAAAACTGCAAAATATTATTTTCAGAAATAGGACGGGCTGGACTGTTCGAAGAAAATAACCCTCTAAAGAAAATACGTATATCAAATCTCTTAAAGCGGAATTTAAAGCAAAGAAAGTCTCACCACGCCTGAGACCAAATGAATGTGCCAGTTCTGAAAAAACAAATGAGGGAGGCTCTACTCTGCTAACAAACGAAACGCTGATATTAAACTGATTCATTTTGGGGACCGTTGGCTCAAAATTCAAACACCTCAATTTCTGTTTATTAACTGATGTCGAAAAATTTTTTCCCCTGAATTGATTGATATCCTTCGCATGTACGTGCGTACATCGGTTCGTTTCCTAGAGGGATGAGAAGTCTCGCCCCTGCTCGCTCAGAGCACGGGCCAATGGCCGGGTGATCCCACCCTACGACTCGATTTTGAGCGTTGGCATCCGAGAATTAGCAGGACAGTTTACCTATGGCCTTGCTCGGAATGCTTTTGTAGTTAAACGAAACATGAAAGTATACAGTGAACGAATTCTGATGAGGTAACTGTAAGTTGTTTTGACTGCGACCGCTATGAGTGATGAGCTAATTACGTGTCGGAAAACATCTATTAATAAATCTCCTCCCACAGTTTTAAAGGCACAGGAAGGGTAGATATATGAATCGATAGAGATTGAAAGAGCTACAAACTCTCGAATAAGTTTTTCGTAAAATGATATTGTTCAAAAGTTCTGTGAGAAATAAGAAGAAAAAGTCAAATTTTTTGTAATGAATGTAACTAATCAAAGTATCAAAAAAACATTTTCTACAGATTTTAGATAATGCATTTAGCTACTTAGAAAACATGCTGCTATGACGGTTCTGTTGCTTCAATTGTAGGAGATACAAAATTTCCGTACTACCCATTTTTTGGTTAAAAAAATCAATTCTTCATCAAAATTACGAAACACAATTGGAACAGAAAGAATTTTTGCGTAATTATGCACTTACGGTGAAAATTTCAGAAAATCTACCGGAAAATGGACTTTTTCCCCAGAAGGTCCCCTTAAATGGAACCTGCAATCCATAGAATCGAACTTAAACAGATGGCTCCCTGATAAATACAATGATTCTCTGACAACAATTTTTGACTTGAGATTGACGATCCTACACGACCATGCCCCGTTTTGCATGTGCCTGCAACAAACTATGCTCTAAATCACACAACCTAATCCTCCATCGCAAAGCAGTATTATCATGTGTGTCCCATCCTTCCCTCGGTAGTGACCACGCACTACTTATCACTACTGGAACATTTCGTCACCTCCCGTTCCACGGTGGGACGAAGAGTGCGACGAGACGAAAAGTACGAGAGAATACTAGCTTGCACGATAGTATAACAACACTCGCAATGAGATCCGTTGCAACATAGCTCTAAATTATGTAGAGAAAAGTATTTCAGAGTAAACGTGTACAAAATTGGATGACCTTTATCCTTTAGGAGTATGGTATCTATGTATATGGAAAAACTGAAAAAATTATGAAATTTGTCAGGATACAAGCTCACTGACTCCAGCAATGAAAGGGACCAACCAACGCATTCACAGCCATCTAACTAAAGTTCAAAACCTAATCTGAGAAAGTTTAGTTACGACAAGTAACATCTTTATCGTCAACCTCAACTTTTTCACCCTTAGAAGAAAAGAGGAACCGCATCGAGTCCGTGGAACTTCAACTTCAAATCGCGACAACCCGGTTGAAACGGGGTGCCAACAAAACTGATGTTCACGTCTGGCGAGTAGGAGGATTCCGGAAAATTGCACCGCAACTCCCCCTACGCTGAGAAACTGTCAACCTAGTGCAAGCATGCAAATACCTCGGCATGATATTTGGTGAAAGTTTAACCTGGCGCCCCCTTATCCAACAACTTCGATCGCCTTGAACTAAAGCTCCAAATCTTTCGAAATTCTTGATCCTTCTATCAAATGGCGCTTACAGAAAGCTTTTACCGCATCTCAACACAGCTTTGATGAAACCAAATTCGACAATGGATGCGAAACAGACAGGTATGCTTGTCCATCACTTTTGAACACCACAGCCGTTTTAAATGCTGCATTGATCTTAACAATCGGCGATTCAAGTTCAGAGCTCACCTATATAATATTGTAAGCTGAAATCGTAACATAGATGGTAGTGTATTACAGTGCAATAAAAATGGTGAATTCCCCTCTCTGTTCGCTAATTAACCCCAATGCTTTTGCACTCCAAGAACTGAGGAACGTACTGTATAAACCACGAAACTACAGAAAGATGACCTGCACTTTGACGGTATACTGTGGAAATGCCCGACATCTTTCAATGACTGAAAATTAGCGGAGAGAAATTGTGCCCCAAAAATCTTTCAGATTTGAAAACCACAGATGGAGACATCAAGAGCTATGTCGTGATCCCTGGATCTTAGCATTTATTTAGATATTCATGCGACTTTCTTTTCTTTTGCAAGCAATCATCGACGTTGTGACTTCAAATTTCGCTTTCTTTTCGAGTCAATTTTTTCACTCACTGCGTTTTCAATACATTGCCTCTTTTGTCCGATTGTCAATCGAAAAACATCTGTAACACATTTTTCCTTCGTCTGAGTGGGATGGAAACTATTCTTGTCCTGATCTAATAGTATGTCTCATAAAATTTTCTTTTGTTGTAAAGCTCAACTGGAACGGTAACAGGAACCATTCATCAAAGGAATTATTTGTCTCTCTGTTTTCTCTGTCTTCTTTTCTGAGAACAAAAGGGGTAATGAAACGCTAATAAGTTTAATTTAGGAGTATTAAAAATTTCTCTGCTGAACCTAATTTACCTGAGGGGTAAAAATGAGGGGCTATTATATTTGAATAATTTCTTGGCAGAACTCATTTTTGATTTTGAGTTAGACGGATTGTAGCAGAGTTGTACGTGGCAAAGCCACCGATTCAGATATGCTCGGGTAAGATCAGTAATCATTTAGAATTGAGTTTTCACAAATCACTCAATGCCACAAGCTTTAAAAGGAGGGCATGCGGCATAATTAATAAATAATTTATGATGTAGAAAAAGACATAACTCGTTTTTGAAATTCAAGGCTTATGCATGATTGATGAAACTGCACTCCCGACCACTATAGGTAGGAGAAGCTAGGAGTGAACCTGTTTATCTTACGAAATCGCCGCCCGAACGCCTATCGGAAGAGAGAGAAGCAGGCCTCCGCCTTCTCTGAGTTAGAACGGTTAAATGATGCCAACGACTTGTAGGTATATAATATGTAAAATAGTTAACAGAAAACTCTCCACACTGACCAAAAAATTTACAGAAAACTTCCACAAATAATCTTTACAAGTAAACGCAACTTCTAACTCTTAGTGTGAATAGAAAAACAAATTATCAATATTGGTCGAGATTTTTGGCATCCTTCAAGAGAGGCATCAGTCAGATGGTGTTGTTTTATAACCGAACTGTGACGCAGAAGGAACGCGTGGAAATTTCGAGAGTAGAGGTACATATACAGATGTTCTGTGAACTATAATATTTGCATTTTCAGCCCGGTTCTTTTTGGTACTCTACAAGGCGCTGGCGAGTCGAATCTCCACGCGTTTCTTGCGTTATTTTAAATTCTAGATCGCTGGGAGCTTACGAGCAATCATAGCAGCTAGATCTCTATTCCTGGATCACCTATCATCTCACAACACTTAGACAGTTTACTGTAAAGATCAAACCAGTAGCGCAGCCAGAGGGAGGGGTTACGGGGGCCAGTTTCAGTCGCAATTTTAAGGAAAAGAACAGAAAGATTGTTGATCATTAATGTCTGGTCCCCCTCGAAAATATTTGTCGCAGATCCTGCCTCCCCTCATCCCCCCCAAAAATTTTCAGCTGGCTGCGCCACTGTATCAAACTCATAATAAACACGGTACCGATTTTTGAGGCAATGCAAGTGGAGTCTATGATTGAGAAAAACACAAAACTGCATACAGGAACTCAGCAGAGCGCCATGTAATTTAGACAGCTATTCAAGGTAGCCAATTAGTTTCTACCGTAAAGGTGACCATTGCGTCAGACAACTGAAGTATACTCATTAGTATCGTGTATTATAAACCACGGCACCCACCCAGCTTTGCGTTCCAGCAGCCCTTGTATCACAGCGGAAAACTAATCGCCTTTTACCTGGTGCCTATGGCAATCGCAAAAGAATATACTGAGGAATGAATGGGCACATGAAGCCGCCGTTCAGGCAATAGATCGGGAAACCGTCCTTCGAAATACAATCTTTTCCTCAGACAGCAAAATTATTATCAAAATAAAATACTTATAGGCAATGGTCAGCAAAATAGGCTGCTCGAACCAATGATAAACTGCCATCAATCAAGATCTCGACTACACCACTCGCCAGAGCTACCAAGAAAGCCGAGCATTAGAACTAAAACAGCGTTGCCTCCGCATTGTCTACGCACTCGTCTCCCATAGGCGCCTCATGGAACAAGGAGCAGCTCCGGAGTACGCCATAACAGATCACAGTGCACCATATGCTAATCTGATGAACTAAACACAACGCTGCATAAAACCTTTTTTTTGGGTAGATGCCTTCCCGACGATCTGGAGAACCTTGGTGACGAAGAGCAAGCAAAATTTGGAGTCCGCTCGCTCAACTTCTGCGCAAATATTGACTTAAAACTTTAGTTACTGAACTCGCGCAAGCAATTACGATCGCTCTTAACTAAACACGTTATGACTAGACAATAAACAGCCGAGCGCGACCACGTTACATCCCAATAAGGTTTTGACGTGGGTACGGCCATCGGCCTGAGTTCGTCTCAGAAACCCCAGGGATCGAACTAGCAACCAATATTTAATCAGGAGGTTATCATCCATTGTCTCAATCTGGTGAAGAACCCTAAAAAACTGGTTAAACGAATCAATCTGGCATAACATTGCTGAAATCCCTTCTTTTGCGGCCAAGGCGAGTACACTAGTATGAAATAACAATAGCTTTTCTCTTTCCCAGTGAGAAGACTCGTGCACCGGATACGTAAAACGGGATTTTGAATACACGTTTCATCCCGAAGGTTTGATCTCTTGCCCACTAAGCCGAAGAGACTACGAAAAGTTATTATATAGTAGATCTCACAGCGTCAGAATTTATTATTACTTAGTGAAACCATCAGGAGAGCCGCCGAAAGTTGAAGTAGAGTTGTTTCTTTAAGCCATCTTGCAATTAATTTCTATTTTGTATCATTTCTTCAGGTTCCGCAAATTAGGTTGATGTATATGGGACATTAAAACAAATTATTAAATTATATATATTTTGTACAGTGTTCTTATGAGTAATGTCATTACGACCTTTGAGGAGAAGATGTATAATCTCAGAAATATAGGTTTTTGCTAGTAATTTTAAGAACAGTACAGTTTTTGCTTCAAAGGAGGCCTAGCAATTTATGCACGGATAGCTAGTACGAATTAGAGAATAGGTAAGTATGCTGTGTAGAAAGTCTGGAAACCAGTCCTAGAGATTTCGTGCGCTACTGTTTTTTATTGTTGATATCAATTTGATGCTTAAAAAATGACAATTGAATGATATCTGCTAATAAAGGTCGTGAGAGACAATTGAATACTCGTGAATCCTGATGATACCATAATTTCCCACTGCTAGAAGTATTTAAAAATATAAATAGAGGATTAAAATTAGCATTCAAAATGCATCTATCAGAAATTCTTATGTTCCTTCAAGATCATAACGTTTACGGATGTACCAACGACATTGACCGACGCTTACTAAATTGATCAGGTGTCATGAGAAACGACTTGAGGTATTGATGGCGCTCCAAGAGTACTTTCATCAAAGCTCTTACTCGTGAAAAAATATTTTACCACGAAATGGTAAATACTTGGTCATACTTGATGCAAGCCTAGCTGACTGAGTGAAATGCACGACACAAATTCTCAGATTCTAATTATGTTGTTGATTCCAGCTATGAATTTTCAGAGCGTATGTCAGCAATATATCAGTTGTGAATGATTGACGTGTAAACAGGTTTAAAGTACATGATTCATCTATAAAAATTATTATTAAAACAAACATCACAAAGTTGAAAACACCACAAGGTTAAACTTAACAGCCATCGAAAGTAGACGAGATAACATGCCCAAATAGTCATGTCGTAAGTTCTTTCATAGAGCTGCGCGGTAGAGTTTGGTGTACTGGCCGCCCAGCTCCAAGAGCTGGCTGTGCGTGCCGCTTTCCACCAGCCTGCCGTTGCTGATGACTGCGATGGTGTCCGCGTTCTGGATGGTGGAGAGGCGGTGCGCGATGACGATGCTGGTCCTGCTCGCCTGGGCTTTGTCCAGCGCCTCTTGCACAATCTGAGACATTGCGTTGCATTAGCTTCCTCCGTATGAATAGGTTTGTTTCTGAACTGAGAGATACTCTTTGAATTGCACAAACACTGCGCTATAAGGTTTACATAAGCTGTGTGTTTCATTATAAAACAATAATTTACATTCATGTTCTTGAAATATTAGGAATGAACAATCTTTAAATAGAATGCATTTGATATCGGTGGCAACACTCTAGAAACATAAACGAACAATACTCGATGACGCAGTTTACCGGCCATCCTGAGGTCGGCAAACAACATTAAAAACTACTGAACAGTAGCAACAATAAATGAAAACATAGTACATTGATGTCAAGCTCTCTTTATTGATCAAGTGGTACGTTTGATGAATTCAAAACAGTAGCATGATCCTGATGCTAGACTAGCGTAGTGTAGCTGTCACTAAATAAGAAATCTTGTCTCTAAATAGTTATTTTCGTTGAGATTTGCATGAAATATTAAAGAAGCAATTTTATTCACTTACCATAACTCGTGTAATATCTGTCATTAAAATTTGTGTACAGAATCATTGACTTGATAGCACTTTCTGCTGGTTTGAACCTCAGTTTAATGATGAATAAAAGCATCAGGTTAACAACACTGATCGTATAAAAATTGAAAATTATAGCGAAATTCTGGACGGAGCGCCAATTTAGTAAACGTTCCGAGACGTCGTCCACCATCAGTGTATCTAAAAAATTTAATCATGAATATTAACTGTCACAGAAGCATATGTGGTAATTATCTACTGCGACGTTAAATGTAAAATACGTCGCAAAAAGAGACGGTAGTCATTCGCCCAGACTCTCCAAAGAAAGTAATTACAAATTAGCGATATGCAGAGGATGTGCATTGAATAGATCGTTTAAAACAGACTTTATTTGGAGATATAAATGGTTTTGAAATTCTAAGATCTCGCTTATCTGTAACAATGTCTATTTTTAAAGTTCTGTAGCGTTACGCGAATATTGCTCTTCGCCATGTGTAAGCACAGCAAAGAGGTTGTAGAATTAGTTTTAAAAAGTTCTCTATGGGGAGGCACTACTTCTTCTAGCATGCTCTGCAGCTCTGATGTAAATCTATTCATGGGATGAACTCATATATGACGATGCACATTAAACGCAACAATACTCATGCATCAAAGAGCTTTATCCGGGTTAATTAAGAGGGTCTTTTTTATTTAGCAGTTATTCGTTCATTGCAACTTCAAAATACAAATTATGTTCATTTTCTACGACAGTATAGTGCGATTTTAATTAAAAAGTTATTTTTGAATTAGCGGAAACAAAAAAACCTTTGATTTAGGGGTTAACGACTAATTTTTATTATTCAAACATGAATCACATGCAACCTTATTCTTTGATTTCATAACTTCTAAACACCCTAATATGAAAATTACCATGGGCAATGTGGATAATCCCAAACATTATGTTTTAAATTTATATTTTTTTAAGCAAAGCAGAAATTTTAAAACTTTCGTCTGTAGAAAAACATGTTCATACGTTTAGGAACTAATTTATTTTGTAGTTTAAAATTATTGTTATTGATATTCTGATTCACCTGCTTACAACGTTTGTTCGACTTATGCAGTATTTCATCGCCAAGTTGAACTTATAATGTTTCTAACAAGAAATGGATTTCCGTTTTTATGTTTTACTGTCAAATTTATCCCATTTTATCAAAGAAGGATGAGGTAGCTCAATCTATAAAATCTTCTGTGAATTTTCCATCCCTATTTCGGTCCTCAGTCGCAGAAATTGAACATGCATTGGGGACTCTCTTAGGTGTCTACTTTCATGCATTTAAATTCAGCATAATTGTAACTAATAAATTCATAATAAGTTCCCTTTTCAATTTCAAGCACAGGCTTTTCTTTGGCATTCGAAGCTCTTGAGTATTTGAATTTTGTTGTGCGCAGTGCGCATCGTCGTATCGTCGTACTTTGCGCATCGTCGTCGTTGTTCAACTTATGAATAGATTCATTCCAGAGCTGCCGGTCCGGGATAGAAGGTGGCACGGGGAACTTTTTACCAATCTCATTTCCTCTTGAGTGTGCTCACTCACTGAGAAATATACTGTTCCCGGGGAGCTTCTGAACTTTAAAATATTAAAGACTGTTAATGATAAGTAAGGCCTTAGAATTTTATGATCTGTTCATGTCTCCTACTGGATGTTCGTATCAAACGATCAACTTAGTGCGCATCATCATGTTGTTAATTCGCATTTATTGTGTGAGGATCCTGGTGAGAGACTTCTTTCAATTTTTTATTTTACTATTTGTTTCGTTCTATTTTGCCACAGTAGTTATTACTACTTACTTAGTTACCATCATGTTATACAATGGGGCAAAATAATACAACACGCTTCTTAAATCGTCGGATTCCACATTTCTAAGCCACGTACAATTACGAAAATTGGACTATACTGTGTATAAATAATTGTATATAAAGGTTACTAACATATCTAAAACCCACGATTATTTAATAGAAAAAATATACCGAAACATGTATAATGAATAGGTGAACAAAAGTTTACAACACATTTCAAGATATACATACATTAATACTTCGTTGCAGAACCGTTATCATTAATAATGGTTTCGAGACGCTTAGAGTAGTTCACCACCAGCCTTGACATGTTTCGGGTGCAATCTTATTCCATTCTTCGATGCAAATTTCTTTGAGTTCAGTGATGTTATTGGGACCTCTCTTCTGAATCTTCAATTTCAATTCCCTCCACAAGTTTTCGATCGGATTCATGTCCGGGGATTGACTTGGCCGCTCTAAATGTTTATCTTCTTCATCATCAACCATCCTTGGTTTCGTTAGCAGTATGCTTCGGATCGTGTTCTTGTTGGAAGGTCCATCCCCGTTTCAATTTTAACAGACAAGCTGAAGGAAGGAGTTGCTCTTCCAATATTTCACGATATTTCCTGCCATTCATGGGTCTTTCAATCAAGCGAAGTTTACCTACCTCTGATGAGCTGAAACATCCCCACAGCATGATTGAGCCACCGCCAGTGGGTATGGTGCACTTTGGTTTATAAAGGGTGCCCCAGAGAAACTTACTTATTTGAAAGATCAATAAAAACAAAAGTACTTCAATTATTGTTTTAATTCTCTTCTATTTGAGAATACAATACTTCAATTTTTTACACTGTCTTAAAAATGACATCGGCTAAATGGCGACCCCCATTGCGCATACACTGATTAAGTACATTTTTGAAGTGCGTGTCCACTCTTTGCAGCATATCAATCGGTATGTTGGCAATGACATCGCGAATGTTGTTTTTGAGGTGAGCTATTGTCTGAGGTCGATCGACATAAACCAGCGATTTCAAATAACCCCTTGAAAAGAAATCGTATGGAGCCAAATCTGAAGAGCGAGCCGGCCATGCGAGCGCGGAAGGCACGTTGCGTAGCAACTAGTGAGCGACCGTTAGAAAAAAAGCTCTCGACGGCGAAGTCCCACTGTTCTCTAGACCCAGAGCATGATGGCAACTGACTAGAGGGAGAAACAAACTTGGGGACTTCTCCCTCTAGTGGCGCCGCCCATCACCTCTCTACTCACCAAAGTCACCGCTCGGGAGTTTTTTCGAATAAGCAAGTTTCGCTGGCGCACCCTTTACTCTTTTTTTGTTGCTTCCAAACATAGTTTGTGCTCTTTCTCCCAAATAGTTTGATTTTGGTTTCATCTGACAACAGTACTGAGTTCCAAAACGCTGCTGACTTGTTCAAATATTCGTTGGCATACTTCAACCTGGCCTTGACGTGACGTTTTTGGAGAAGAGGTGGCCTACGAGGGGTACGGGAGCGAAGACCTTCACCGCGTAGTGCGATGCTGATTGTGTGTTTGCTGGCTTTCAGCCCAGATACCTTGAAATCATCCTTCAATTTTTGCACGAGTAGTTTGAGGCTTCTGTAAACTGTTCGGACCAATTTTCGAACAGCACGGTCATCAATCTTTCGTGGACGGCCAGTTCGAGGCTAGCTGAGAGTCGTATTCTAACTTTTCCACGCACGTATTATGGTTCCAACCGAGGCTATTGGAATATACAGTTGTGCACATTTCTCCCGATATCCCAAAATTTCATTTTGGAGCTCCACAATACGCTCGCGAAGGTCCGGGCTGATGTTTTTATTCTTACCCTTGCTCACGACCTTTCACAACGAGAGCTGCTTTGCAAAAGATACGTTATTGGAGATGAATGCTGACGAAAGTTCGTATGCCAAATACATATTAAAATGTATTAGAATATTGTGGAACAATCCTACAATAATTTTAATTCATAATATCGAGTCGTGTGTGGTAAAATTTATTTGTAAAAAGTCGTGTGATGTAAAATTTTGTTTACGTATTTATTGTACATCTGCCTTTGTATTTTTTATATTAAATATTTGTAGGATTTGGATTTATTATTAAGCTTCTTACACTATTGTGCATATATGGTATAATTTTCGTAATTGTATGTGGTTTAGAAATGTGGAATCTGGCGATTTAATGAACGTGTTGTATTATTCTGCCCCCCACTGTATATGTGTACTGAATTTTTAGACGTATTGATGATAGATAACATTCCGAAACATTTAATTTTAGAACTACATTGATTTTTGGCAAGTGGAAGTGCTAGCGACTCTTCAATTTTATTGAAATTGTCTATTTTACACATGAAGTAAATTTTTTTCATCGTAGAAAATTTAACTCTCTAGTCGTAATATTTTTTTATATCTTTGTTAAAATAATTTACGATCACTGAAAATACGTTCTGATACGGAACGACGAAAAACAACTAGTAAGTGAAAACAAGTAAACAATTTTCATTTGCACACATAACCGCAAACCCCTGTTCAAAAAATCGTACGCACCTATTATAAAATGGTCTGACTAAATATTTTATAGGCAGAATAAAATGCATGAAATTGGCATTCTTCAAACCGCTATTGCTTTAAATGATTCGTGCTGGGAAGTTTGTGTATGCTTGTTTATGCTAAATTTTTGAGTGACTTTCTTCCATCAGGGTTGAAATTCCCGAAATCGACCTAAACTACACAAATGTTGGCAGTTAATTCAACCATGAACAAGTCCAAGGAGTGTTTCTTCCAATATTTGGAGTCTATCGGCCACATACTATTAGCACCTCTAACTTTATTATTTTTTTTTGACACTTATTCTGAATCTTTCGACTTATCAAACTCGGAGCCCCGTCTCTAAAATTATAACTCCATAAAGAATGCCGGATTAAAGAACCGTCAATTTGGAAAAGTGTTT
Source organism: Platorchestia sp. MABIK (assembly GCA_014220935.1). Classification (NCBI taxonomy): domain Eukaryota; kingdom Metazoa; phylum Arthropoda; class Malacostraca; order Amphipoda; family Talitridae; genus Platorchestia; species Platorchestia sp. MABIK. The sequence continues at coordinate 179,356 of JACJUY010000721.1, read as the reverse complement.
AATCATAAGTATCAGCAGCCTGAAACAAGAAAATCTTCAGTGACATCATTAAAGGATGGATGTTAAAAACACTTCCAAGCCAAATGAAAAAAATTAAATCATGCTCACAAAATTAAACTCATTTGATCTCACGCGTAAATCAGGCTGGTTGAAAAAAATTATTAGTACGCATCGGTTCCAATAACGAAGTTCTGTGGCTGCACCTGCCCTGGCAAGCCCCGCAACCGACCACTTGACACTCAGTACGCTTGTACTCTAGTTGTGGTCAATTCAAGTAAGTGAGAACGTAGCCCTGCTGCTACAGAACATCACGGTTGGTAAACCTATGGTGGACACGCCTAATGTGACGCACTGCATGATAGAAAGCGAATCAGCTCATCAAATGTTTTTATTGAATAACTCCACGATTTCTACAAAATGGAGCTTGGAAATTTGGAGAAGCATGAAGAGATTAAAAACTTCTGTAAGAAATTGCCATGGTCAAAGGCGGAAATTACTTGGGTATTATAGGAAATATCTTGCAGTACATTCGTAATTGTGTAATATAATGTTGACGAATGTTATGTCATGGGTTGGTCACCCTTTCTCTTACACCTTGCTCAAAAGTCTAAGCCTCACCTCTTCACTTTTGGAGTCCAGAGCTGACGTGGCCTCGTCCAGCATGAGGATGCTGGGGTTCCTCACGAGAGCGCGAGCGATGGCGACCCTTTGTTTTTGGCCGCCACTCAGATGAGTGCCTTTCGACCCCACGCGGGTGTTGTACCTCTGCCCAGTAGAAACAACCATTTGACGCCCTGACGCAAGTGGTCTGAGGTCGGTCGCTGTTATTTTATTCTGTAGTACACAAGCAATAAAAATAACCCACCTAAGTCCTTCATACTGATATTTTAATGCGTATTTACACAGAGAGAATTTTCATCCCTGACAGGTTAGAAAATGAAGAACCTTTCATTTTGTGTGAGACGGAAATTCAGTGCAGTAGATCTTCATTCGTTGCTTCACAACAAATTCCCTTGAAACCATAATTTCTCCTAACTACTCCGGGAAAAGCTTTGGAACCGTCGATAAAATGTAACCAAGTCAATTGACTCAACTTTTAATAAATGTGCGTATTTTTGTGAGAAAATTGAGACATCGGTAAAGAAGTAATTCTAAAAATATAATTATATACATTTTACTCTGTAAACGAAATAAAATATTCCCTAGTATTGGAATTGCCATACTACAGAAAAGTCAGTCCTAACAGTCTACGTCTAACAATAGAAGGCTGAATAACGAATTTCATCCTAATCAAATGAAATATGTTCACTTACAACAATCTATGCTCTACTCAGAGCATGACTGCATATGTGAGAGGATGTCAGAAAGAGCCTTGAGAAATATTCTCAACAATTTTTTTTACAGCGAAAGTTTTATTTATCAGAAATGATCCGTAATATTTACACATTTTTGTAACTTACATTTCCACAGAGAAATTTCGTCACTGTAGAATAAATGGGGCTGATTCTCACACCATGTTAGGATCTGTTTCTTCTTTGCTTGACGTACCATCATTGGGTGCCTTTCAGGTTTTTCCTTATTTTAAGCGAACAAAAGAAAATCATAGGATGCTAAATCAGGGTTTGGCGACCCAAAATACCATAGGCATATATGAACATGTATTAACTTTTTGACTGCTCTCGTAAAGTTATGTTATGGTTGTATGAAGCTTGACGCACAACCGTTCACTGCAATGTACATTAGGTGGCCAAAAGAAGTCTTGGTTTCAAAATTTATCAGCATGAGATTGGACCGCCTTTACCTCAAATTACTGCTTTCATTCCAATTGCAGCTTCTGCAAGATTCTGGATTCTCTGCAGATCCAATTTTGGCCACAATTAATTAGCAGTCAATGTTGAAAGAAGGGGTGATTAGTCAAGCAGGTTCCTCTAAAGCTTGTTATTTAGCTAGTTTCAATCAGAGACCATTGCAGGTGACTGTAATTCCCAGTCCATGAGGTCCAATTTCCTTCATTCGCAATAAGCCAATCATGAACATTTCCAGCCCTGTGGTTGCGAGCGTTGATGTCCTAAAAGATGTTATTACCATGGAGGCATAAACGTGATCAAAAAGTATTTGCAAATAGGCCCTGGGGTTCATTTTGTTAGTGCGAAAAGTGGCTGTGCCATGTCCATCCGAGTAAATAACAGCCTCTAAGCATTACACTGCCAATAGGTGCCTGAACAGTTGGGACTATGCAAATCGATCCAAGGCTTTATGTGACTATCGCCATACCATAACACTCCCATCATTCTGGGTGACAGTGAGTTTGAACTCATCGCATCAAATTACATGATTCCAATACTGAACAGTCCAATCTCGGTGTTTTCGAGCAAATGAAAATCTTTTTTTCGATTTGCTGCTATCACTAATTGCTTCCAGGCTGATTTGCATTTGCTTAAATTCATTTTCTGTAATTCTCGATGTGCAGTCATTCGAGAAATAGCTTTTCGGCCTATGCAAAAATAGTTAGTTGTCAATCGAGCAGATGAACACCGATTTTTCTTCATAAATTTCTCCTTGCAACGTGCTTCTGTCTCTGTCATCAAGACTGTTAGGCCTTTCACAATTTCTACGGGATGAACCGGGTTCACCATCTAATTTCCTGAGCGCCATGGTTTCCGGTTTTTCCCAGTTTTTCTACAAAATTCTGTACTGATGTCCCGAGGTGATTTTTCACTTGATAAAACCCAGTGATGCATCCCTCATCAAATGCTACATGACTGCACCTCTCACAGTGTCGTTTTTTCTCCGATGTAAATGAAAATTTAGAACACCATATACACTCAGAACAGGTCTTTACTGCTTCATCAACACTTCTGGAGTGCTGCCATCTACAGGTTTTTTGAAACAAGTGAACTCTGAAAAAATTTTGTGAAAAATGTATTGAGTAGATAGCAATGCAGTGCACGACCTGTTCTACCCATTTTGTGTAGTTTCGTAGGATTATTTTAATGAAAATTAAAAATTCTTGTTTTGAGGGTTGTTTAAACGCTCTTACCGATTGTTTAATGAGATACGAAATTCAAGCACCTGCGTATTGAATGTATAATACATTTTCCTTCGGTTACGCTTGTATCTCAAACCAGTCCTATTTTGAAGGATTCGGAAACAATGAATCGCTTGTTTCTCAAATGCTCGGTTATCCCTGCTTCACTAATGTCGAAGGATGATATCAATGATGCAATGTTCAAATGAAAGTAAACCTTTAACTTAAGCACAAGCTGCGATGAAAAGGTATAGGAAACACTCTCGTTTGTGACGCTGACTGAAATTCATGTGAGGTTGGAATGAAATATTTCTATTCAAATGTAGTCTTCAATTTCTGAAAAAATGATTATTGCAAATTGAGCATGATGAATTTCGTAGAATACTAGGATCATAATAAGGACATTATTATCCTTTTCACTTCAACATGAAATAAACAACCTGCTGCTGGTACAAAGTTCAGACGGATCATACCGGGACACAGGCCCCAAGTGGGACTTCAACTCTGGTACAAATAGCGTCGGGGTTCACGGAGCGTGTTATAAAACAGCATGATACGACGGATTGGTTAATCAACTAGACTTTTCTTGCTGGTCATTTGACTCTCGTTTCTTATCTAACATCTGTAAAGCTGGAACCTGACTTTAGTTTCTGGACCAGGACTTACATCGGGTAAAGAGTCGATGAAGCTGCTGATGTTAGCTTGTTCAGCGGCGGCGACAATTTCGCTGTGCGGCACTTCTCGGCTGTTGTCACCGTACGCGATGTTCTCCCCTATTGTCAGGTCAAACAAAAGCGGCTCCTGCAACGCACAGTTAACATATATATATATAAAACTGTCTCAACGACACGACCCAGAACAAATTTACTAAACCCGCTAAATTGAAGTGTTCTAGCTTTGGAGCAAATGCTGTCATTATCCTTTAAACAACCAGGCTGAGCTCGTCTAGCATGGACATGCACTGTACATAGTACAACGATACATGAAGTTCATGTAGCTTACAACTATACGCTACTGTTTACATTGTACTCTAAAAATTTTCTCGTGACGCAAAAAACTTGTAGATTCGCATTAGGAGAAAGCCACGAATCTCATCGGATCAGAATGGAGTTGCTGTTGAGTGGTAATAAACATCGTTTTTGGGTCAATACTCAATCATGCTGAACGACTAGTTAAAAGCTACGTGACAATCCGAAGGATGAAAGGAGGACGCGACTCGACTCGTGTAGCTTTCTTATGGGATTTGAATGTTCTTTGAGGGACGGTGGCCTTTAAAGAGGCCTTAGCCAATCCTCTCATTAACTCATTCTAGAATGAGTCATTCAGAACTTAATAGCAAATAGAAACTTTGAAATAAAACAGATTAAAATAAACACACGTAACTTAAGTATAGTCTAGTAGATTATGTGGTTTCTAGCCTTGGCATAGACGTGCCTGAATAACACTACTTAGTATGAACTTTATCCCTGTGCAGCACTAAACAAACTTGGGGTCGGAGGCAGCGGAACCCCACGCTTGAATAACGATTTCCGATGTCTCTTTAAGGTGCAACTCAATTTAAAAACTTAAAATTGATAATGTATTACATTCATTGAAACGTGACTCGGGTCATCAACCCTCACTTACCGACCAAGAATTAGACTCTAATATTATAGCAGATCATCTGCTGCATTCTCTCGATTTCGAAGCTCTCTCATTTGTACGCCAGATAGGACACGCCACAGTATTGGCAGTTTGAAGGCATGTCGTAAAAATTTTCACATTACAACAGCTTCCTTTAATGTTCTGACATTATTCTTATTCAGGATAGCGCATGCTTCGACGCAGGAAAGGACTACAGTAGGAGACCTTAACAACTGTGAGGCTCTGTATCACGTTACATAGTGATAACCATTTTGGGAAGTCGAGCAGAACTAATGATTTGGCAAAGAAATTAAAAATAAATTTATACTTAGATGGCCTGAATTTAACTTCAAAAGAATCCATTAAAAAAATGACTCATTGTTAAACCATTTCTGCTAAGTTGCAAAACAATGCTAGATTTTAAACTGATTGATGAGAACCGTTGCAAAATATACTGAGGTATATCTGTTAATGTATGTTTTTATTAGTTTGAAATGACCTCTTGCTCGGATTAAGCGTTGAGTCTTTTGAAACTTGACTAACATTCTACAGTTTTGGTTGCATCTTTTTCCTAGTTGTAAATCCCTAGGGGCAGAAAAGGAAAACATTTGCAGCACTCACTTGAGACACAAGTCCAACTTTTCGTCGCACGCTGCCAACGTTCAGTTTGCGCAGGTCTTTTTCATTGAACGTCTGTAAACATAGAAAATTTGTTCATAATATACCTAATTCTATAGTAAATTCTTAAATTACATCGGGCATTGTTCCATTGGATATCCTAATGCTAGTAAAAGCTACTTCAAGCTGAGAAATCAAGTTTGCTCGCATTCAAATTTCAATTTAACGGAATCTTACAGAAAATGACTTTTGTTGATGAGTTTTAAGCTGCCAACATATCTTCACCTTGAAGTATTTCACAGTGAAACTACACAGAGGAAATTATATCCTAGATTAATTATTGAACTTAGTCTATTGTCCAATCTGTCTGTGGTACCATCATTAAAAACTTTCTCTTCCTAGTTTTTTCCTTTGCCCTGCAGAGCTTCAAAAGGCAGATACAGTGATATACTTGTAGGAGTTCAAGGACGCTGGCGTTGTCAAACTTGTTGGCCAATTACTCTCTAGTCTTACTCATACACTTCACACTTGCTGTGGTCCCTGAGCGTGAGGAGTGTGCAACGACATAGGAATTGTGTAGCAACCCAATTTGTTTATTTTTTAGCTTATGGACTCTTTTCAACATTACAGTTTAGTTGGTCAATGTCGAAAAGACCACTGATGGTAAACTCACCAGCTTCCCCGTCTCAGGGTCGTAGAAGCGCTCAATAAGGCTAATTACGGTGGATTTTCCACACCCGGAAGGTCCCACCAAAGCCAAAGTTTTGCCCTTCTTCACCGACAGGCTCAGTCCTTGCAGAATCTTCACGTCCTTCCGGTTCGGATACCGAAAATGCACATCGTGGAAACTAACATCGTCCAATTCTTCTGTCTGATTAAAAGAAGCAAAATGTTTAAACACTAGCTCTAATTTTTAAATATTAGCTCTAATTTAATATTTGCTCCAAAAATAGTTAACTGCAGAACTCTCCAGTCGAATGACATAGAGAAGGAAATACTTCAACGCCGAGACATTCACATCGTTTTCACTTTTGCTTTCTAATGAAAATAGATGCAAGTGGAGGGAAGGTAAAGAACGACTGCAGACTCCATAGAATGCTTCATTGAGCCTCAATTGATCTATTCTTATGCAGAGAAGGATATTTCTAAAAAAGGTAATTTTTAAAATCACTAAGGAGAGGACATTTAATCAGCACTTTCTCTTCGGGAAAGGAATATGAATCCCACACACCTTCTCATGAAGCTCTACGTAGCAAAAAGACGACCAACAACAGTCCTCTTTGCTTATCCTTGAGTGAGGGTACTCGCTACTATTCTTATAAGCATGTCGTTATGCTCATATTTTTAATCATGCTGTTGTTGACATCTGGTGCAGTGAAAAGGACATTCATAATTTTGTTGACATCTGATGCAGTAAAAATGGCATTCATAATTTATGTTGACATCTGTTATAATAAAAAGAACACTCATAATTAACGAGGGAATTGTAGTAAATCCTCAAGATAATTACAATACCAATACGACAAACGGGAGTAATTACCAGCATTAACTTACAGCAAATTGTATTAGCTGTAAGTAGCTGAGCAGCGAGAATTCACGGAATTCTCATTTCGAGTACTTTCAACAGATTACTCAATCTCTGATGATGTTCATTCAAGAAAAAAGTTTGGTATCTTGTAGTTCATAAACAAATCACGAACGACAACCAAAAGCATGAGCATTTAGAAAAGATAGTGGCATGATAAGATGACAGCATTGAAAATGTCGTGCTGGACTCAATATTAGTTTAAGTTCCTTATTTTTGTTCATCACGATCTCTCCTCAAAATGCACCACATTGTTGGAATATATCTTCTGAGACTGATTCTCTCACCAGCTTCTCTCCTGCAGCAGAAGACTGGTCGATCGATGGGACTCTCTCCAGCAGCTTGAAGATTTGTACGGCTGCCGCCTTGCCCTTTGTGTAGTTGGGGGTAAAGCTAATGGTCTGACCGACCATGGACGCGCAGAAGATAAGGGCCTCCGTTACCCTGGAGACAAAGATATGTTTTCTAAACTGCTAGAATCTACAGTAGGGCTCGTACCAACGGAAGATAGTGTGCCAAACGTAGGCAGAAATTTATAAACACCATTCCTGAAAATATTCGTCTCAAGTTAATTCCACAAATCACTATAACTTTTCACAGGGAAAGTCACCGCTCTCTTGTTTGATCGAGACGAGTAAGACAATTTTACACCAATCATGCTCTGGTTTGAACATTTAAAAGATTTTATTTGAAAAGAAAGTTATTATTAGTAATTGATATTAGCATTTCCGGCCAAGTGAACTACGTGGCTTTTATGGCAATCATTTAAAAGATGAACAAATTTTGAAATAATGTATTTGAAGAAGACAAAAAAATCTAGCTAACTTATTTTCATAACATTGAATTAAATAATCATATAGAACTGAAATAGTTTCAATCCGATTGAATGGAATTACCGTTTGACGGTCTAGTTAATGTTTTTGCCTCTTAATTTTTTTAATTAAATATCATTATGCTCATACGAAAACACGTGCGCAAGGGCAAATGCATGTTAACACACACAAATACGCTTATCTTCTACCTAACAGTGACCCTTCAGGATGAACTGTTTCTTGTTCATCATTCAGAGTAAGAGCTCAGAAAACATTTTGTTTCCTCTTTAGTTTTATTCCGTAGTTATTTTTTTAAATTAACCAAAATTCGAAATTAGCCTTGCGTTTGTCAAGTAATTTTTGATCATTTAAAATTGATGCTTACCCTTGAATTTCACCTGAATGGAGCAGCTCTGATGTGAGGTAAAAAGACCAGACGTTGAACCCAGCGACAAAAAGCTATTTTGAGGTTTTACTTCTGCGCGACACTGAACTTCCAGTTCATTTTTATTTCTTCTTGAGTAGCCATCACAATCAGTTTGAGTGTTGATTTGTGGGAGAAAGTCAGAATTTCTCTCAGTTTAAGCTTTTGGTACATGAAACTTCTTAAAGAGTGTCGGTTGGGGTCAGTCTGCTACTGGATGTCTAGTTTAAGAAATCATTAGTATAAGGTCGTATTTTAGATTGAAAACCGCCCTAATAAAGTTTATACAATTAGAGCAGTCTGTCTGTTGAGTTTTTAGATGTGCTACGCTAGTGTTTAATGACTCAGAATAACCGGATGAATCAACATGCGATAGAGAAAACTTATTGCATCCAATTGTAGGTCATATATACCATTGTGTAAACATTTTAAGGATTGAGATAGTTTCGTGTGTTCATGATTTTTTTGATCTCTGAAGGCAAAATTATTAATCAATAATATTCTTAAAAATTTGCAATCTTCGGTCTCTTGAACCTTTTATCACAGATCCTTATATCACACAGGGGCATTTTTACCTCGAAAGTAAAAAATATTTACATTGTCGTGTTAGCATTTACCAATTTTAAATTCGAATTGGCAGTAGCTTCAATTTACGGTTTGAGAACATGATTTTAACCATTAGTGGGAATGACCTTTTACTCCACAGTGACAAAGCTTAAGCAAATGTATGCTATGATCTTTAGAATCAAACATTTTATTATGGTCGAAGAAGATTAAGTGCTTGAGTACTCACATCGATGTTAAAATAAAGCATTAAAGAGGACATAGAATAAGTTGAAGCGTGAATTTTCAGGGAAACCGAATTGTTTGTCGTAGAAATATGAATTGCATAACAGATAAGAGTTATTCTGATCTGCTCTATTTTTTAAAATATTTCTCGTGATCAGCATTGTAGTAATTGATCAACAGCTTCCGAGGCACGTTTTGTCATCTTTAGTGAAGAGGGGAGATACTCCTGTGATTTGCAGTTAATTAGAAAAGAGGGCAAAAGAAAATGATTTGTTCATGAAATCAGTTTGAAAAGGCAAAATTAGGGCTTCGTGTCCAAGTACCTTGACTGAAAATGTAATTTCGCTGCAAGGTTTTGTTATATGATATTTATTACACGTAAAAGCATTTTAGGCATGTACATGTCAAAGAGTAAAGAGTGATTTGTGTTTAAATTTGTAATGCAGAGTAGATAATTATTCAAACATTTCTTTTTTCTGTGTAGTTTCGGTAAAATTGTTGCCTACATTGTTGAAGTAAATATTGAAAATATTTGCGAATTTTCTTTTCATGGCAACCTTACCAATTTTTTTGTTCGATAATGGTACAATGATAGTTTTAGACTAGTACGATGATTATTGTATCATCAAAGAAAAATTCACAAAATTCAGGCAAATTGTAATTGAAGGCCCGCAAGCTACTTACTTGAATACGTCGACGTAGTTCATAGACCCATTGTAAACAAACAGGCCACCTATCCCGACCACCACAGCGTGGGCCACGAAAGGCACACTTCTCCCCACGCCGAACCAAATACCTGAAAAATATACGCATCTCAATTATGAAGAGAATCAGAGATATTACACCACCTGAGATCCATTAAGTCACTTGGTCAGCTGCGTGCCTGCATCTGAAGACAGGCTCAGTTGCCGGCAACGGCGCTAATGGGGATGACAAGCAATCATGCAAACAAGCAAACCAATGATAAGATTTGAGTTGAATGGGTGTATCGGTTTTAACAACATTGCAAAATTCGGATAAACTTCTACACATGCTCACACTTCTTTCAATGATCGATGTGTCTCGATGGCCGCTGACGCACCTTGAGTCAAACCTGAAGTATAATTCAAGTCAAGCCTGTGATTAGTTATGCCCAGATCAGAAGTTTGTGAAATATCTGCTCACTCACAATTTTGTTACAGTGTTGTAGCACGCGTCGACAGAGAAGAACGTTCAGACAACTCAGCCTATTCGCATGGATGATTTTTTTTCGCGAGTACACCGATAGATTGCCAGGTTTAACAGGGTGACGGCAATGCGGCCTTCTCTCTTCTTCGTTGTTTTTAATTACTGATTTTAAGTGAAAGAATGATATAACAGAATACCCTCGCATACCTGCACGGAATAATTACCTCATGTAACATTTATATCAGACGAGTCGAGTGCTGCCTCACTGACAGGTACGACTTGAAGAATAGAAAAGCTAGGAGATCGACGCATTTTGTTCAAATAATGTCGGTAATGTTTCGGTGTTAAAGAGCTTGTCCGAGCTTTCAGAACTTATTTATACTTTTACGTGACGACATGACTTTGTTTCTCGATAGAGAAAATTATTTTCTCCTAATAGAAATTTAAAACCAAATCCTGATTTGGCATCATTGAGTAGAGATTTTTAAAAAATAGTTTTCATTTCTTCTCTTAAAATTTGCCCTGTTTATATTAGATATCGCGGAACCATTGAGTGAATATTTTAGGACATTTAACGGAGAACGCTTCCATTAATTTATTTCGCACTTTTCTTTCACCATTGGAGGAAAAGTCTTTAGGAGTTCTCTCCAATAAATTGTTTTATAAATTGAACAGGCACAAGCCACTTGGATTATACAAGACAAATTAGATTCGATTAGTTATTTCAAGTCTCTCTAGCCGCAACCACGGCGTACCAAAGAAGAAGAATGACAAAGGCACCATTTAGTATGAACTGAAGGGAACGAAGAATCCATACTCAAAGTGCATAGAAACAGTTGGTTGATAGAGAAGTTTATTAAAGAAGATAAAAGTTAAAAAAGAAAGATGTAGGGACTGAAAAACAGAACAAAAACTGTTCTATTTGAAGAAACAGAAGGCCTACCTATAACCGTTAGCTCAGAACCTCATTTGTTATCCATGGGAGTGATAATTCCCGCAGACACATTAGTTGTATCCACGTGAGGGAGACTATATTTGACAAGGGTTTCTGCAGACATTGGTACAAAACAGTTCGTGACGGCACCGCATCTGGAGTGCTGCATCAGTTGGGATATTTGTAGCGCCAGTACTAACTTATTAACTTATTACATGGTTTCCTGTTTAACACTGGCCCAATAGCAATGACCCAGTACTAAACGCAAGTCGTATCACACCAGTAACACTGCCACTAATATTACAAGTTGTACTGCGCCAGAAAGACGGGGCCATTGATGCTGCCTCAATGCGAACAAGCTAACAGAATTTTAGGTAACAATTTGCAGGTGTGTTGCACTGATCTACTTTTCTTTTCCATTGTTGACTATTTAAAGTTTATCAGTGGTATGTTTATTTGCTGGAATGAATCTTCAAAAAACTGAATCAAGAAAGAGATTATGAAGCTGAGCTAGAGTCGAGGTGGTGAAACAGACTATTTACTAATTTTTGCATGAGAGCCCCTTCGGTTAAACACATTGATTTAGAGAGCCGCAGCTAGTGCAAGTTAGCGCATTTTATATAAATCATTTTTCAATTAATTAATTTACATATTTTACGAGAGCCGTGAATTGAGTCATCGCGATCCGTGCAATGAATACCACTGATTAGTAGCGCTTGGAGCGAGCACCACGGTGAGCACCACGGTGAGCACCACGGTGAGCACCACAGTGAGCACCACGGTGAGCACCACGGTGAGCACCACGGTGAGCACAACAGTGAGTACCACGGTGAGCACAACAGTGAGCACCACATTGAGCACCACGGTGAGCACCACATTGAGCACCACGGTGAGCACCACATTGAGCACCACAGTGAGCACCCACCTCTGACGTGCGCACTCCGCACGGCCGTGCGGTGCGGCTCCTGCAGCGCGGCAGCGTACGCTGCACAGAAGCGCTCCTCCGTGTGCAGGCTGGCCACCGTCCGCACGTTGCTGATCGCCTCTATCGCGATCTGACGACACGTGCACACTTTTGTTCAAATCATGGTGAGCTGTATCAACCTGAAAGCTGCTAACTATTTACATCCTATTACAGTATCATTAACGGCGTTATTTTGTTACGCTAGACAAATGATTTCATAAAATAAATAGCATTCTTCAGGATTTAAGTTCACTTCATTATGGACAATGGTAGAGAAAAATGTGTAAACATTCTCAAATCATGCTATTTTAATTTTTTCGTGGAAGAAGAACCTGAGAAAGACTGGAAATCGGTCCCTCCCTCCGCAGTAACATAAGTTGCAATCTGAAATCTTTGCACGAAACTTAGTTACTTCGAAGTAGCAATAAAAGTTGTCACACGTATTAGTGTTCTCCAATAATTTAGTTTTCAACCACATTTTCATTAAAATTGTGTTAAATATCCCTCAACCCTTTTCCCAATTCTTCAAATATCCATTCACCTAAACCTAGGTTCATTTCTATTTTGTTTACCAAAGACTTTCACAACACAATATTTAGCTGTAGAAGAAACTCATTCGCAATCTGCCCTCTCCGCTAATCAGAAGTACCTCAGTACTTGAGGTTGTGTTTACTGTAATTCTGTTCCTTCACCACTCCTATTTGGCAGCTCACTTTTCATTCAATCGAATAACTGCAATTAAGCCATGCACGTCTGTAATCTCATGTCACGTTTCACCGTCGTCCACATCAGTGAAATGAATTGCCTAGAAATTCAATTAAGTTCAACCCAGCCATAGTAGGTGCGTTGTACACGAACTTTAGGAGCTAACCTACGAAGAGTTCAAAAGAGAATGAAGAAGTCGAAATTGGGGTAAAGGACGACTCTCGCAATTGTATTTGAATAGAATACAACTAGTAAATCCGACATCTTCTATATATACGTTTGTAGTCTAATTTCATCGTCACACTGGAGAAGCGAACCAAAATCTCAAATTTTGTAGAACCGGAAAACTACTATTTTTTCATTAAAATACTATCTATTGTAAGCAAATTGGAGTAGCAAATAAATGTACCGGCAGAGATAACACGTATAAGTTGCTGGAACACGTCTTCATCTCTTGGTTTACAGTTTGAAACAGACATTGTCCCAAACGATAAAAAAGGCTAATATTAGCCTAATATTGAAAATTTTGACGAAGCAAGAACAAACAACCGGAATGGATTGTTTGTACTTCTTACCATCCTTAATGTGCAAGAAAGTGAATGCTTCCCCATTTTCGTTGGAGGAAATTCTCATAACGACTGAGTCTTAAGTTTCAGAAACTGTTTTTAGAAACACAATCCGTGTGCTACGAAACGCTAACAAGGAAGTTATAATAAGTTCTTGATTAACATATTATTCAATTTTAACTCATCGATCCAAATAGGTGTTATTTGCAACGGTAAAGTTGAAGCTCAAACGACTACGTAAAAATTTTGCTCTAGCGCAGTTTCATTAAAGACTAGCTATCGAAGTATTTGTTAAAGGCGATTTTGTGAAAACATCCGATAAATCCTATTCGAAATTTTGGTGAAAACGTCCGATAAATCCTACTCGAAGTTGATTAGCGTTAAGAAATACACAATTGGGACCGAACCAAAAATCTGTAAAACGGTATTCTAGCTTAGTATGACTGGCAACTTTAATGTAAAACTGAAACTTTGGGAAGCTTACTGTAAATTTTTTATCCCAACGAACAAACAATTTCCATACATTTTTTTTATCGATTTTCATGTAGTTTTATTAAAATCTCGGGCTGTCCGAGGCTGGAAGGATTCATCATCACATGGGAAGCGCCTGTTTGATTTAATATTAAGTTAAAATTATGGAAAGACATTAATAAATCTGTCTCGCATAAGAATGATATAATTTCAAATTTTCAATAAACAACCCATTTACTGCAGGTTATTAGCCCATGCTGAGCAACTCACCCGGTTAGCGGACACTAGGGCTGAGGTTTCTTTAACAGACTGCCTCATGTCAAGTTTAATGGTCCTATTGATGATGAAGACAACCGCAGGCACGAATGGTGAAGCTATGAGCCCAAGCCGCCAGTCCACGTAAACGACGAGGGCGAAGCTAAGCACCATCACCACGCCAGCCTGCAACATCGTCCCCACGTGGCTGCCTGTCATCTGGAGTTACACACAAGAAGCCATGTAAAAGTATGAATATAAAGATAATGTACATCTATGGTGACATAAGATTGAAGGACTTTAGCATTTTTTCACTGCTAAAAAATACTGTACTCAGAGCCGAAACGTTGGTCGGGGATGACTTTCTCCCCAGTGGACTCGGTTCTGTATTAGTCGTTGACAATACCCATGAAGCTTTCGCGTTGAATTTATACACGATTTTGATTACTTGGAAAACTGTTACCGTAAGAGTTTTTTTTGTTCCGGTAGAATTTGATCACCAGGGAATAAAGAAACCCAGATCTGTAATGAAGAGGAAACAGATTTCCATAACTACCTGATTGCACAATAATGTAAATTTAGAAAGCTTCCTTTCGGCAAAGTAGAGTTATGTTCAACGTGTTTCATGTCGAGTTGCTATCACATTCTTTCTACCCGTGGTAAAAGAATTACATTTGATCTTGAAACTCGGTTTCATTGTCGCTTTTTCACCTTTTGAAAAGTTAAAACACGATGCAAATTTCTCAAATTTCAAGGGAAAAGAAGGCAAAACCTACAATGTCCAGTTAGTTCAATTTTTTAGGAATGAAACTGTTTACATATAGAGGTATACACACAGAAAATAACATTCATTAAGGCATTGAATACCTCATTAGATTACGATGTTCGCTGCAGTCGAGAAGACATCGAAAAATTATCCTTTTCGGTTTGATATCTTTGATCAAGTATTTGACATCTTCGAAGATAATCCTAATTACGGTTAACATGTCCATAAAAGCACGAATGTTCCATAAAACTTATGAATAAGTAGATTATAAAACCTTCAATTCAATCTTATAATGTATGTAGAAGTGTCAGTATTTTACTAAATTCGAGAAACTACGAACCGATGCGTGCGCACCACAACATTGATCGCTAAACTAGTTTTCAACATGTTTCAACATTAAATAAGTTTTCCACATATTTCAACATTAAATAAGTTTTACAACATAATTTCAACACATTTCAGCATTAAATAAGTTTTCAACATATTTCAACATTAAATAAGTTTTCAACATATTTCAACATGAAATAAGTTTTCAACATAATTTCAACACATTTCAGCATTAAATAAGTTTTCAACATATTTCAACATTAAATAAGTTTTCAACATCATTTCAACATATTTCAACATTAAATAAGTTTTCAACATATTTCAACTTTAAAAAAGTTTTCAACAGAATTTCAACATATTTCGGCATTAAATAAGTTTTCAACATATTTCAACATGAAATAAGTTTTCAACATATTTCAACATGAAATAAGTTTTCAACATATTTCAGCATGAAATAAGTTTTCAACATATTTCAGCATGAAATAAGTTTGCAACATAATTTCAACATATATCAACAATAAATAAGTCTTCAACATATTTCAACATGAAATAAATTTTCAACATAATTTCAACATATTTCAACATTAAAAAAGTTTTCAACATATTTCAACATTAAATAAGTTTTCAACATATTTCAACATTAAATGAGTTTTCAACATATTTCAACATTAAATAAGTTTTCAACATATTTTCAGGAAAATTTCTCACTCATTTAATACTTATAATTTTGTTTCTCTTGAGCATAAATATTTTTTCACGAGGGTTATGGGAGAGTCAAATGAAACAACAAGTTCGGTTGAAGAGACAAATAGAGAAAACGCACTGAACGATAGAAGTCACAAAAAAATTCATTTTGAAATATGAGTCGAATGGAATTCGTCCAAAAAACTTCATTCTGAGGTGTTGGAAACAATAGTCTCAAAGAAATACACTAATAATGCAAGGAAATTACTGAATAAGTAAACACAACATGTGCAACTGCTCTATGTCGACTCAAAAGATTAAAAGGCTTCTGTGGTTGAGAAATGAGTCCCACATGAGGCGTCGCGCACATTGAAATTGAATTTGACCTCTTCAACAACATAATACTGAGGTTGGACTTAGGCTCCTAAAAAAGATTTAACTATTGTACTATTGAGAGTTTGTGCTTCTGTGCCTTTTGTTGAACTAGAATGTTTTTGTTTTGTTAGGAATAACTTTTTCTGGTTTCTTGATGTCTTATTTTTAGCAATTATTACTTTCTTCTCCAGCGGTTACCTTGTTTCATAAACCACTTTCAATTTTGCTGTTTCAATGAACAGGATGTTGAAAATCATTTTATCCATAGATCATCCGCTCTCCTAATTCTCATCAAGGATAACGCAGAGCAAAACTAGATCGTAGGAGATAAAATAACAAACTGTTATAGTAAATCAGAGTTGAATAAAAGTTAATTTTCAATTACCTCTCCAACGCTTGCGGCGTCTATAGAGAGCCTGGAGCACAAAGATCCCACAGCATTTTCACGCATGTCAAACCAAGCTCGATCTTGTTGCAGCATGGCCTCGAAAGCGCGACTGCGCACTCTCATGGTTAGCTTTACTCCCGAGCGTGCGAAAAAGTATTTCTGAAACATGAAAATAAAAATCATCGTCTTACACATTTGTACGTAGCTTCACTTATCATGTCACAAATCTCCGTAAAGTATTTTCGTTTAAAGGTAAAAATTGAAAGGTATGCGTAGAGGAAAAAATGATCCCATATGGCAGGTAGTTTTATTCTTGAAAAGATGACAGAATCCCTGAGGAACACAGGTGCTACTAGAGCTAGCTAGTTTGGGAAGTGAGCGCTGCGGTAAGGGGAGTCGATGCTACCACATTCTGGGACTGTGACGCCAAAGACGATCGGATTCGACTTGGCGACAAGTGAGTTGTACGATATCAATTAAGCTGAAATTTGATGTTACCCTATGACTTAAGTAATGTGAGCACACTCAACACACTCTGGTAATAATCATCGAGTACATTGAAAATGACTTGGGTGTATGGTTTAAGATTGATGGACACACCCTGGATCACCGTCTGACTGAAGTTGTACTTTCAAAAGAGATTGAATCAAATTTTTACCGCCAATTTCCTAACTCTGATGAAAAGCCGTTGCCAGCTCGACCTGTCCGTCCTTTCGAATGAATTCCATCATGAGTTAGTTGCATTGTTTGTTACCACCTCGTAGTTCAGCACGGATGTCGAACAGAATCGACTGCTTCGGTAGATACCTCTTAAAGAAAGTTCACAAATTGAACATTTTGCAATGCTGGTATGCGTAGAAAATTAAGAACGAAACTATTCTCAATTTATCTATATTCATGTGGAACTAAAATTATATTTGAGTTGCTAGAGTTTTTGGTTCTGTAACGGGGAGCTTAGATCTAAAATGGAAGCCCCATCAAATTAATAAAATTATATGTAGCCTTACCTCAGAGAAAAATGCGAAGAAGGCGACAATTGCAATAATGAAGAAAAGGAGAGCGTTGTAGTTCACAAGACGGCTGGCTTCTTCCGGGTCTGTAACTGAAAGCGTCTGCCCATGAAAACAATGTTTACGCTTTTATTTTTGTAGATAAAGTTCCCTTGGTAGAATGGCGTTTATGGTTCAGATACTCACCTGATTTGCGCAGAACAATAAACGTGGCCACTAGGCACCAGACCACAAAGTTTTTGAAAGTGTTTCGTCAGTCCTTACGGCGAACAGAAAAGCAAATGAATGTACCAAGGTCGACCGATCACGCAATCTAAGCTAAATTTAGAGATTGTGAAAGCAAAATCAATAGCTTTCGAATCGGTCGACCAATTTAAAGTTAACACGAGGGCAAATTTGTCAGGCAAGTCCTGCAAGCACTAGATTCACTCGTTAAAATGTTCAAAAACAATTGCAAGAATCAAGAGTGAATTTCAATTTCTCCGGAGCCTAACATCTTGTGCATTGTATATAATGTCCTCTAACTTCATGTTTCTATCTCATTTAATAAATAAACTATGAACAAAAAATTAAATTTATCGAGACGTCCGGACATTTTCAGAGTGAACTCTATACAAAATAAAAGATATTGCTGATGTCAAGGCTTCGCATGAGGGGGTGTCAAAACTCTCAAAATTAAGTTTAAATTTCATCAAAAGAAATGTAAAATAATTCTCAAATGTTATACTGAACAGCATTCGACACGAAGAACGGCTTAAATTTTATTATTGTCGAGTTGTATCTCTCAAGTATTAATCTCCTCAGTAGTATAAGTAGTAGCCCTGACTGAATATCGTAGCATAGACTTTCACCGTGCATAGGGGTATTCAAGATAAAGTCTACACTATAGTATGAGATAGACTTTCTTCTGAGGTTCAGGGTGCTACATGCTTCTGAAGTGAACAATAACTAGAGAGTGAATATTAACTTCAGATACTTTTTATGCTGGCTATGCATACTCATTTCTAATTCTCATTATTAGTGCGTGAAAGCAAGTATAGGCTATTGTTCAAGTGATGATTAATAGTCATGTTGTAAATTAATAGATAATTAATTATGCAGCGTCCTTTGGTCTGGTGTGATGTAGAACTACCATATTGTCCACAGTCCACGGGAATTACACTCCCCATTTGTACGCAATATGTATACTAATGCATACTAAACTAACGGGACCAAACTAACTAAACAGGGAGCGCAAATATCGTTCAAGTTTTCAGATTTTTGCATGATGGAGAAGTTTTCCTGTTCCCTTTTAAGAAAGCCTTTTCCTTTTCATTGTCTTCATTTGTTCATTTTGTAACTTTACGTTATGTGGACAAGGTTACAGTCTTGTAGAATATTTCATCGTAACCATCCCAATCAGAAAAAGTGTTCTGATTTTCTGAAAATGAATAATACTCATTTATTGTCTTAAACTTATTTGAGTAAGAATCCTAGGCAAGGAGGAAATTTTAAACGACATTTTCTATTCGAACACAATGAATATTTTATTGAGAGATTTAGTGCTGTATTTCTCAAACCTGGTATCAATTCATGTTATTTTGAACTAAGCTCACCATTTTTACTTGAATTTTATTCTAAGTTCGGTCCAGTGAAGTACTTGCGTTGTTGTTTGAAGGAGGAAAAAAGGAAGAAAAGAAACACTACATGTTTCGATCAAAGTTGGCTAATAAAATATGATTTAGGAATTTCTTTCAATATCGTTTACGTACTGTAATAACCGTACCAATGATATAAACAAATGAAAGAATCCTAACGGAAATCGAAACGTAATTCTTGTTGAAAAAAATTAATCGATTCAAATAATGGCTCCTGAAAAAATCTGTCTACTCAGGAAAATACGGATTGATTTTTCGTACTCACATATGTATATAAGAGAATTTAATGATTAGTATTCGCTAATCTGTACTTTTGCCCCTGATGCGTTTCAGCTAGTGTAGGCTAAGTCATCTTTTCTCACCCCAAAAACATCGCCGACGACCATTGCAAAGATGGGGTAGAGGCTGCCCGTGACCCCGATGGCTGTGAAGCCTAGGGCGATGAAAATCCAGTCGCCCTTACACATCTTCAGAAGCTTCCAAGTTACCTTACCAGAAGACTCTCCTTCTACCTGCAAGAAAAAAGTTTCTCCACTTTTTAGCCATAGACTATCATGTCGGTAACATTTTAAATGGAAATAAACTATGTACACTTAGTCGAACATGAGAAAAAAGTTCTAATAGGCTTATTTCAAGGCGTATCTCTCAATATACTGTTTTCCCTCACGACTTGAAGATTTATTGGTTTATTTGTCTGACATGAATACGAACTGCGACAAATAGCTTTTCCAAAATATCGCTTATGGCAAATGAGATGCGATGTAATAAGACTCGCAAGTGCGCTGATAAATGAACAGAAAAGTGTCAGAGATAATTACAACTAATGGCCGTGAGGAATCATTAGAACAACTTTGTAAAAGCCTTATTAGTTGAAGACAAAACGTGCTTGAACCGTTATGTGCAAGATACGAGTTTATCTCCAGATAACATTCGAACGGAGTGGGTTGAAAAATTTGAGCCGATCATCGCAGCATGATGGAGAAGAATATTCAAACCTAGAAGTGGTTCCATTGCTACGAACTATTTACGTGAAACACTGGCGTGAATACAAGAGATTTTCCAGTTATTCTGATGCCTGTGCAATCAACAAATTTTTAGAAGGTGAGGATATTTTACCTAGATGCAGGACCAATATTAACATTGTACAGGGAGTATTTTTTGTGGCATTTTTTGCTGAGTCCTCTTAACGAGCACCCACCAAAAGCGATCAGTCAGGAAAGGTGCGCATCTCATCGTGAACGCTTTCGAATTAATACCAATCTTATAAAATTACTTTCTGCAGATCGTGGTGAAAAGCCTGGTCTCGGCCTGACAGGCCATCATAAAAGCAACTGCTCTTGGCCAAGAAAAAAAAATGTGTACAACTGTGAGATTTTGTTTTTTCACTCTCAAATTATTTTCTTTGGGAGTTCATACTCCTCGCTGTAGTGCTGCCACTGCTGGTGTCATCTTCATAGTGCCGTAATTAGAATGTTATCAAGATCTGCTGTCATTCGCCTCATAATTTACTTGTATGACTCAGAATGCTTCCTTTACAGGGTCCTTCTCAGTTTAGGTAAAAGCCAAAAGTCACAAGGTGCTGCATCTGAACAGTATAGGTAAAGGATCGAACAAGTGGAATGTTATTTTTGGCTAGGGGAGCGTGGACCTTGAAGACAGAATTATCATGGTGAAGTTGGGAGTTTCTCGACGCCCACAGTTCTGACAGTTTTCGTCTCACAGCATCACCTGTGCTCATTCCTGTTGCTTCAACAATAACTTTGATCATAATTCGGTAGTCTTGTATCAGTTTTTGTTGAACATTCGTAATGAATTCGTCGTTTCTGGAAATGAATGGCCTATCAGACCGTAGCTTGTTCTCGACTAAAGTTAGTCTGCTAGAAGCAGATAAACCGATATTTTGTCTACGTTATTCACTTGATATTTTTCATAGCTAAAGGCTTGATGAATCTCCTGGATGGTTCACAATTGCGCATCGCCAAGATTCTAGCAGAATTCAATACTATGTCGCTGTTCGATGCAATCCGACATGGTGGGTAAGAATAGTAATCTAAAGTGCGTGAACTAAATGTCTGCAGTCCAGCCTTCACATACAGGAATTAACATGCACTTCAGCTATCAACATTTCTATTCATGTGGAGGATGAGCACCATCACCTACCGTGCAAATGGTTATTGTATGGCAAGCTACTTTTTCTTTTGGAGGCCAAAATCGAATATTTTTTAATGGCAAAGAAAACCTATTACAGAATCTTCTACATTGCACTTGAATATTTTACAAGGTAATCGGTTCACTTTAGAAGCTTCTCAGTTAACCTTTTGAATCCATCGTTTTAAAACCTGCCCTGCACTGCGTTCTTCGGAAGCGATACAAATATACAGGTGGAGTACAAAGTTGTGTACGAAATGTTCGTACTCATTGATCAGTGTTCCTATATGGAAATTTCCTTTTGTCTCACCATTTCTAATTCAGAGTTCTGAGATGCAGATTGAGTTTCATTTTCAAACGTTGACGACTTGGACGGTCGGCGTGATCTGAAATATAACCAACAAGTTAGCATCAAGAGGAACGCACCAACAGCTTTTTCTTTCCTTGGAATGAATACCCCTGCTTACGCTGCCGAGTTGAATTTTAGACATTCATATTTCCTTTGAAATGTAACAATTTACTCATTCAATTACCTAAGTTTACTTGAAGTTAAATAATCTTAGCAATTTTAAGGCTATTTAGTGAACGTTGTATCGTCTGTATTCTCTATGTACGAATTTCATGCATAAGTTTACGGTTCATTTACCAAAAATATTCACAACAAGATAAAGAAGGGAAAATACATTATCTCAATGAGAACATTATGAAGGAATTTCAGCTGATGATGGGATTTATCCCGAAACGTTCCAAATATGTTTAGAATTTTATTCTTCGCTTTTAAATTTTTAATAAACTTGCGTTATCGCCAAGCTAAAGATGTGCTTCATTATGAAGGAAATTTAACGCTATGTTTCTTTTTCACTGTGACGTGCTTCTCTTCAATTTTGCACTCATTTATGAAATTCGATTTTGCCGATCGTGAATTTGAACTAATGAAAGAATTTGAATCAAGCTGAAAAATAGTATAAAAAGAATAAGGCTAACAGATGAAAAAATGAAGTCAAAAAATATAATTTAAAAAATAATGCTACAGGAAGATATAATAGATTCGTGAAAAAACAGATGGGGTGCGTCGGCAATCACCATCTATTCAACACGTAAATAAAAGATAAAGTGAGACTCAGAATTCAACCAAACAAATATTAAAAATTAAAAACTTCTTTTAATAATTCAGTAGGCAATCTTTGACAAACGAGGACAATTATTTTTCCACTCTGTAATTATCGGAGAGTGTTGTTCTGAAGGCAGTGAAACGTTTCCCAGAAATCACCTTGATGTCAATCACATCATCAAATTTTATCCTGTTTACCTGATGCTGGGATACTCTTTAGATGCAAAAATGAAAAACTCTGTTTGCATTCGGTTGAGTTATGCATAGATATATTGCTGAAATGTAGGTTCAAGACGAAGGAGACTTCTGAGAATATAGAGAACAAAAAAAAAATATTGGAACACATGCAGTGCGGTATTTTCCATGAACAACAACCCATGTACAATACTAAAAAAACTATCTGAAGCTATTTCTAATTTTAAGCATTTCATAACAATTGTCTATAATACAGCTCCAATTTTCTCAATCCTTCTTACTACTGACTCAGTGACAGCAATTGCACAAGGAATTCATGTAGCCCGTCGTCACGAAAGTTTGACTGCGCACCTGAAGTTAAATGAGTCGGTTGAAATTGCCATGGTAAAGCTAGCTAAAGCAAGAAATGATAGTTCGTTACGTTATGTCATGATCTACATTGAAAATGAGTGATGACGACCCGTAATGACTCCTGTCATTCAGGCTATTTATTTACGAGTCATACATATGAAAGATAAAAAGAAGAACCAATGTAAAAGGGAACATTCTTTTAACAACAAACGTTTCAGAATCTCTGATTCCATCATCAGTGCTGTAAAACAGAATAAAAACGATAATAAACAAATTGCGAAAAAGCTATAAGAACATAATATCAATATACCTACATTGAACGAAAAATAGCTATGCATAACCATTAAAAAAATAAAATTTCTATCAAACATTCGAAGCCATACGTACACATGCACCTAAATTCTAGCAATCAAACCAACACACACAATAACATCTACCCAAAGTAACAAGACTACACACACACACACACACACACATTCGAACACACTCCTATGCACACAGTTGGGGCAATATTTAATTTCACCGCACTTTGGTCATTATTTAACTGAGGTCTATGGGTAAAAATAAACAAGGATTCCAAAATTCTAAGGTCAAATTGCTCTGTGGTTCTACAAAGTGTGGAGAAATTGTAATTTTTGAAAGGGTGGTTTGAACTACGGCAATGATCTCGAATAGCTGACTGGGAGGGAGATGAATATGGATGGGCGGTTTTATGGGAGATACCAGAGTGTTGGCTGGGACGAATAAATTGCTGGAGTGCGGTACGTCCAACATAGGACTCAAGCAGCAATCACATTTATACAAATATACACAACTACTTCTCAGGCACTCTTCCAAACGCTCTTTCCTACTAAAAAATGAACCTATTTTAAAACTATTTCTATAAAATGGTAGCACGTCAATGAAAGTAAAATGAGAGTGTATCAGGGATAAAAGTTCCTTTCTCATCTCCTTGTTAAGATAGCACCAGAAAGGGAGCTCGATGAAAACTTTCTGCTTTGGTGCGGTCAGAATTGGAGAAGGAGGGCAAAGTTTTTTGTCAAAAAATTTTTTAACCAGATTGTTGACCAACGATACAGGGTATTTATTTTGTACACGTAACTTTGTGATATATTCCACTTCTTCGTGAAATATTTTATAAGAACTAGAGATACGATATGCTCATTGCAGTAATGTAGTGACACTTGTTTTAATATAACCTTTGTAAATACAACTGAAGAAATTGGTACATAATCCCGTAAATGTAGGTTTTCTATAAACAGAGGTGGTGAATGTTGAATTGGTTTTCTTTACAAGAACGTCTAAAAAATGGTAAAGAACGTCTAAAAATGGTAATTTATCATTCTGTTCAGTTTCCATTGTGAAATTTATATTTGCATGGTACTCATTTATGTAGTCAAAGAATTTTAGGGCCTCTTCCTGTGAACGAAACAAAACGAATGTATCGTCTAAGTACCTGCGGTAGAAAATAGGTTTTAAATCGCCGAGTCATACATATCATACATATTATCTACCAGTTTCGTATTAGGGTAAGATTGTATTATAGTGGATGTTTTTTATTGTAATACAACATAAACACAAGCCGAGCCAGTGAGAGGGAAGATGCTATTGTACAACACAGAGTCCTAACATTATCTTACGGACTACGAGTGCTAGCTGTGCACTTTATTCTTTATATCTATGAACACAGCTGAATAATTTTGTGCAAGCCATTGGGAAACCCTCGGCAGCTAGTTCCAGATTCCACAACACTCGCTCAAAAAAAGTTCAATTTTGTTTATAATCTATTGTGTAAATTAATTATAAAATATCGCTAAGAAATGTTCGGAAAAAATGCGAGATTGATGATAAACGCTGCTTTAATAATAAAAAAGGTTGAGCAATCAGATGCAAGGCCAAATACCGCATGTGACGATATGCATGCAATTTGCAACAGTTAAATACTAACTGAAATCATGCAGTGTGCGGCAAATTAACGACTATCAATTGCGACCACAAATTCTGCAGTGCGCTTGAAGTTATAAATGGGTCAAATGAAAACTTCTGACAAACAAAAGAGAATCAGTCTAATCGTGTGTATACGAGTACATTCAAGAGCATGCACCACGTGTATTTGTTAGGACAGATAGGATAAATTCTTCAATCAGGATTTCTATGTACATTATATTATTTGCTGATGATGAACAATAGTCGAGAATTTTCGTCATGGTCATAACTTTTCATTCACCATCTTGCTGATTTTTTTAGAGACGCGGTTACAAAAGTCTTTCTCAGCGCTGAAAATTAAAAGCCCTCTACGGTACATGTCAAACTCTTGATGTGCAAAAAGTTGGTGGGAAGGAAAGATTTTAGTTGGCTATGTTCGCTGTCTTACAAAGCCTAAAGTCGAGTAGATTTGTACCATCTTCAAATATGTTGCATTCAAGGTTACTAAGAGAAAAAATTGTTGTTTTCTAGGAATTCAGGGATTATCTCGAAGGTGTTTGGATGTGGTGTGTGATCACGCATGTCCGTACTCACTTATCTAAAGGCCTGAGTCTGTCACAGTACCTCAACTGTTGGGTGGGAGCTGAAATTTCTTTGAGGTCATTGGAATTCCCGTCAACTGCTCCATTTGTACTTTCAGGTGCACGATTGACATCTGTAACTGGAAAATCGGTTATGAACTTCAGAAGCTAATTCATTTGGTTTTGAACAAGAAGATAAGATTCTTCGCGTCACTGAAACCAAACAGTTCTAACGTTGAGATATCAAACTGGCTGGAAAATTGGAAGCTATCAAAATATATTAATCAGATATCAATCAAGGATAGATATCAATCAATTCAAATGTTTGAAAACTGGAAGCATGCGAAACTTTTTAAATTGAGAACAAATTTGAGTAATTCGATACTTGATGGCAATAAATAAATAAAGAACTAGACTATCAAGAGAAATTGAAAGAAAACTACGATAATTGTTTTTAATACTGTTGGCAAGCTACGAGTGTCATTCGTTTTGTTTCAATGTATCAGAAGTTGTTGTTACAATATAGCAAAACATATACTACCAAAACTGGAATATTTTTGACAAAGAATGTTAGTAGCGTAGAATTCTAGTCAAACTTCACAGTGATCACATCAATCCAAAAGATTTAAAATAAGATGACATCCATGAGAGAAGAGTTTTCTTTGATTCAATCAGTCAGCTCTAGTATTCTCAATTCTGTATTTATGTTCTAGTTTCTCAGCCTCTAGTATTCGTAATTGTGAAAGGCAAAATGATTCTTTTAAGTGATGTGTTCATAAAAATTCTTAACTTATTCCTGACGCAGTTTTTTCCATTCGTTGAAGAGCACCTTGAGCAAAGTTTGTCTACGGCTTATCGTTTGCATAAAGCTGACACGTTGACTAACTTTAATACACATTTTCTTCGTATTAAAAGTTTTGATGATCGTGAGAGCGATAACTATGGTAAACGCTTTTGTAATGGGTCTCAGCCAGCGCAATAAAGCGATTCACAATCGTGACAGTGAATTCTGTACACAAAATAACTTTGAAAAACGTTTATGTTCACGTCATCACTCACTCAAATCCAGTCACTGTTATTTCTTTGATAAAACGATGCTTATCCGGCGCAAAATTTTACTCTTTTACAGCTTTGCAATAGCTCAACCTTACTATATGTATGGGGCAATCGAGCTCGGAAGTAGATCTTTCACTGAATTCAGTGTTTCATAACGAGGGCTCATCATTGAACTTGTTGAATTATTCCGAGCAAAAATAAAATTTTTCAAATAGTTTTCGTAGGGAAAGTCGACTTTCCAGAGACGGTTCGATTACTTTATTTTTCAACAATCCTAACTCGGTCGTTATTGCTTGTCTTCCGTTGTATCAATTGTTATTTTTGGGAGCGTTGAATTATGAGCATCATTAGACCGCATTGGAACAGACTAAATGGACTGAGTTTTATTTTCAAAAATGGACACTGTGACGACTAGCATTAAGCATTTCAGTAAAAATGATTTTCTCAGCAAGTTCCTCAGAATTTATGCTATAAATTTCATTTGTCTGAAAATTTGATTTTAGGAGCCAATAGCGAGCGTATACTGAGCAGACTTCTCGAGCTGTTTTGAGAAAAAAGCTTTATAATGTACAATTACTGGTATTTTTCAGCCATTGAAACTCAAGTAAGAAAGATATCACGTGTATGCGACCAAAACAACAACGGCTGTAATGTTACCTGATCTCAATTTTCAGTACTATTTTTTAAATAGCTTAATCCTCAGCTGGCAGTGTGTATTTTTAACGTGATAGCGCGTCAATGATAATTATTATTATCATTGTATCTGTTAGTTTTAGACTCCCTAGCCACAACAAAGATTATCTGAAGATAGCGGAGAGAAGGGAATAATTAGAACGGATTGTAGGAAATGCGAAATCTATGCACAAGGTATGTTCCCACTTAGAATACCCTGCGCATAGAAACACCAATTTGAGACAGAAGAGGTTGAAAAGACAAGGAAGAAATAGCGAAGAAATTATGAAAACTGAAAGAAGTCGAGTGGGCAAGAAAATAGAAGTCCCGGAGGCCTATCAATAGCTGATATAAGCTAACACTCTCCCTTGCGGGTACCAGTCCCCATAGCCCCCAAAAGACAAACTTAACTAGACTAAAATGATTGCCTATTCTATGCCTCCTGAGAAGCGTTGCCGCAGAATGAGAGCTTCAACTTTGGTCCCTATTCACCTCAAATCAAACGGACAGAGTTTTGAGCCCGAAACTAAAGCTTTTATAATAAATCACTCTGGAGAACATTGCTCGTGCTGTAAGGAGTATTTTGCGTAGAAATAAAGTATTTGCGTCTAACACTTCCAGAGGTTTTCTTTAACATAATGCACTCACATCGTCTAACAATGAAGAGGGCACTCACTTTTCCCATCACTCGAGGCAATTTGAGCTGTAACAAGTGAGTAGTACAGGCCTCGCTTGGCCATGAGCTGCTCATGCGAGCCCATCTCCTCCACCCTGCCGGCGTTGAGGGCCACGATCACGTCAGCTGAACGTATGGTGGTCAGGCGGTGTGCCACGATGATCGTGGTGCGGCCTTGGCGGACCTGACATAAACGAAGGAAAATTAATATGTAAGCCAGTAAACATAGCCGACTAAAATCTTTACCTCACAACAACATTTTGTACATCAAAAGTTTGACGTGAAGAGGGCTTTAAAATTTTCTGCACTGAGAAAACTCGTAAACGCGGCTCTAAAAAATCAGCAAGATGGTAAACGAAAAGTTGTGACAGTGATGAAAATTCTTGGCTATTACTCATCGTCAGCGAATAACATAATGTGCATAAAAATCCTGATTGAAGAATTTATTCTCGTAAACTCTTTTCACCGAACGCAAAACTTTTAGCAGAATTACTGAAATCGCTTCACATTGTGTTGACCCTAAGGGAACTCACGGGTTCCGTTGATTAAACTTTAGCAAAAATCAAACTTTCTGACTGCAATGGATGAACACAGTTCATGAACAACAATCGGCTAACCTGATCCAATGCTTCTTGTACAATTGCTTCACTTTGGTTATCCAAAGCTGAGGTGGCTTCATCCAAGAGAAGGATTTTTGGCTGTCTCACGAGCACCCGTGCTATGGCCAGGCGTTGCTTCTGACCTCCCGACATTTGCGTGCCTCTGGCGCCCACTTGCGTCTCGTATTGCTGGAGAAGGATTAGGAAAATGGATGCAAAGGAGGAATTGATGTTTTAATTTATAATAGACCATTAAATTTACATTTCAATATGATTCTTAAGAACAGAGATTAGGCTCGTAGTGATTCAAAGAGAACTTACAAAAAATTCGATTTATTTCTCAGTGATGCAGAATACTTCTCAGTGCCACGTACTGCGCTCGCAGTTATAAATGAAAGTTGGAAAAAAGTTTGCATTGAGATAGGTGAATAAACTCGCTCTCAAAGGCTTGAGGAGTACTACTACACCTAAAATTTACAACGTTTGCCTAATTTTTCAAATTTCACTTTTCACATTTCTATTGCA
Organism: Platorchestia sp. MABIK; assembly: GCA_014220935.1. Classification (NCBI taxonomy): domain Eukaryota; kingdom Metazoa; phylum Arthropoda; class Malacostraca; order Amphipoda; family Talitridae; genus Platorchestia; species Platorchestia sp. MABIK. Next base: position 150,388 of record JACJUY010000721.1, on the reverse strand, counting down.
ACTAGGTTAACAAAATGCGGACATATATGTAAAATGGAATTTGGAACACATTTTCTTCTATAAAAATTTTCGATTTTCGTAATAGCAAAAGTTATTGTGCGAACATTAGAAAAATAAATTTTCGCTGCTACGTAAAAAATTGTAGAGGGAGAAAAGTTTTGCATAAGAATATATATTTTTTTATGATCGCACAATAACTTTTTCCTATTGCAAAAATCGAAAATTTTTAAAGAAGAAAATGGGTTCACAATTCAATGTTACATATCTGCATGTACGCATTTTTGTTGACCTAGTTACAATGGCAGAAGAAGAATTTTATGAAAAATTTTCCACCAGGGTCAGTTGCAATAGAAGTGTGAAAAGTGAAATTTGAAAAATAGAGTAAGTTAAAGGGTAGTTACAGCCCTTGATATGGAAAGACTCATAGAATACGTGGTAGTTGAAGAGTGCGATAATAACTCCTTTGGAAATCAAAGTGAAATATTTTGGTTTGATTTAAATTTTCTTCCCCAATTTTGGCGATTTTTAAGTTTGTCCACGCATTGATACATTCACGATGACACTAAAATGGGAAGGTATTGTTATCTAGACCTGCATATGTTGTTCCACTGCTTTTGTTGTGCAAAAATTTTGAATGATGACTGAGCACTCAACTGGTATTCGTTACGGTTCCTTCCACAAATTTTGTTTGCAGGCTATGCTACAGATGGTGTGCTAGTGTCACATGGCACTACTACAATTTTCTTCCTATTAACAATAATTATTTCCGTTTATAGCGGTGGATTTCGTTCAAACCGTGTTGACCAAGTACCCCTGAAGCTGGAACTTTGACGATAACTTCACCTTCTATTGTTACTGAAAGAATCTTGACATATAATGACAATTTGTGAAAAATTTATTCACGATTTTCATAATTCCATCATAGTCAATGAGAATCTGGGATCAGCTAATTACTGCAATGCTATATTTTAGTTTATAAGTTTTGATTCAAAATTTTCTTCGCAACTTAGAGTATGGTAATTTTCCCTCGTTAAAACTTGCATCATATCCTTAAACGTTTGCGTTTTTTCGTCATAATTTAATGTACTTTTCGGCTAATGACTGATTAGCATAATCTGAGTATACGCAATTGAAATAAATGTTTGTATGTTTATATTTTTTCACTGGCTGTCTTAACTTCTTTTGTTGTTTATACATGACTAATGACACAGTCCAGTTGCTGTGCTTACAAAAGTATGTTGCAAATTTTTAAAGTACTTAATGTTTTAAGATTAGTGATTAATAAAGTCCTGAGTATGAAATTGCATGGTTGTGACAAGAAGGCCCAGTCGAATTTGTCAATGCCTCTTATTTGGAGATGGTAGAAGACTTTGGCTCAGTGCACAAACTAAAGCCAATGACCCCGAGAATCATACGGTACCAAGCGCCATACACGGTGAAAATGAAAAATTTACACTTCTGTCATTCCTAAAACTTCCTCTGTTTGGAGAGTGAGTAGTACATACAGAACGATAATCGCAAAAATGGTCGAATACCTCCATCAGTTACTGAGATACACGGATTTAAAAGTCGTTAAACTTTGAAGCCATTTTCAAACGTCTTCAAAGAGTGGCCCTTAGTACCGTGTGATTTTAGATTATAGAGGTCTCAATTGATGTGCAATCTCTGACACTCCCTAACGCGAGGTGGCTGTCAACAATACTGGAAATGAAGACTTCAAGACACAGAGAGCTGAGGAGTGCAGCCTAACATTTGGTAATTTCATGATGAAGCCGTGAGCGTTTGCCTGCCTGGCAGCGGCGACGATGTCATCAAACGAGAGTCCGTCTCGGCCGTAGCGGATGTTCTCTTCGATGGTGGCATCAAATAACACGGGCTCCTGCCCCACAACTCCTATCTGGTCCCGCAGCCACCCGATGTTCAGCTCACGCAGGTCTACGGAGTCCAGAGTTACCTGTAGTGCGCAGCATGAAAGTCGTCTCAAGAGATAGAAATGTAAATCAAAAGCTCCTTTCATAGACTGTGACACACAGAATATTCCTTATTCAGCATTTTTCATAATTTTCTGAGTGAAATTTTGCATATGAGGTTCGAAATGAATAAATATAAACCATTTTTGACTTCTTCTAACCGCTTTCTATAGCTGAAAAAAGTTTTTTTTTACAAAAACCCTTCAGTGTTTCATCCCATTCTTCCCTGCAGAACTGTTTCAGTTGTTTGATATTTTGTGGGTTCCTTTTATGGACCTTTGTCTAAAAGATTTTCTGAAAATCGTCAATTGGAATAACATCGAGACAATAACTAAGCCACTTCAATTCCAAAGAGTTAGTCTAACCGTATTACTTTTGCTGAGATTCCATGCTTTTTCTTCCGTAACTTTTAGCAAACTTTAAAAGGGCTGTAACATGATAAGGCTTTAGTATTACCTTTTCTAAGAAATCGGTTAGCTGTGTGACCTATGCATTTTTGGGTCACTGAAGATACATACACATCTTTATAAGTACAAATATACCTGTACATGAAATATTATACAGAAGAGTGCAGTAATAGATTAGAAAATACATTATTAACGTTTCATGTGCTATCAAAAGGTTTCTATCATGATGCCTTAGATGCACTCCGTGTTTTGTAAACATCAAGTCGCTGCCCATAAACACGAGGATGAAAATTGAAACGATAGGCCGCTCACCGTTCCCTGACAAGGGTCGTAGAAGCGCTGCAGTAGTTGGACGCAGGTGGACTTGCCGCAGCCTGAGGAGCCCACGAGAGCCACCGTCTCGCCGGGGTGCACCTTGAACGACAGGCCTCGCAGGATGGGCACGTTGCTTCGAGATGGGTACTCGAAGTCTACGTCGCGAAACTCTACCAAGAAAAGTAAATAAGAAATAATCATTGTATTTGCACTGTGCATGTGTTCTCTACTATAAATTAAATCTAGTAGCGAAATATAAATTGAATTCTTCAATTAATAGCGTAGGAGAACAAAACTGGTTGGAGGAAAATGTTTATTGATAAGAATTTTGTAGATAATAAGGAATAAAAATAGTATTAAAGTATCATACACCTTGAATTCACCACATGCGTAGTCTTCAACTTCGAGATGTATAGTTTTTAAGATCTTTCACTTTAGTTTACCAATTTAGCAATGATTTGTCCATTATTATTTCACGTTCTAGAAAAATAGAAAATATTTATTCAGTGTTATTCTAAGAACTTTGCATAGTTCAACTTTTTTTATGATGTTTGAGTTTAGTTTAACTTTAAGCGATCATCTCACCAAGATAGCCGTCCACGCTATGAGGGTGGAGACCTTCTTTCGACATCGGATCCAGTTTCGACTTCCGCTTCAAGGTGTCAAATATGTCAACTGCAGCGACGCGAGCGCCAGTTATTGCTTCATGGCAGACACCAATGTTCCCTAAAGCTAACGTTCCTAAAAGGACGTTGAAAAAAATCTGCGGGGAAAAAAATTTTCGTTTGAGGAAAATTGAATAGAATACGGAAACAATGACAGATTAAAGGGTACTTATGAATCATCATTGTTATACACTGAATATGTTTTGGTGGGACCTTACTGTCTTATTGGCCCCTTAGTGTCATCCTTTCTGATAAACGTATCAGAGAGTATTTCTATGTAGTATCGAAAACACGTCGACTAACTGCACTGGAATAGTTTCACCGTGCGAGATAGCGCGAGCCAAATGATAATAAGAACTGTCTTCTTCCGTTACAGTCGAGTCCTAATAGTGAAATGCGCTTCTCGCTTTACATTCTACGATCAACGTTCATTTCAAGTTTTTATGTAATGCAAAGCCAGAATGTTTTCGGTCACGTTTATACTATCTTAAAAGAGAATCATAGGTCACACTAATAGTATACGTGTAAAATGCAGTTAATGAAATTTTGAGTAAAATGATTCGAAAGACTATTTTGTGCTCCTGACCACTATCATTACATCATCAATGCTTAACTACCCTCCGTGCCATGTATGGCTCTCTCAGAAAGTACTCATGTATTTTTTTCGCATTGAATTTGTCCCTTGATGAGTTTTTGTTGTTCACGTCTGTTCCTATTTTAATGTCAGTGACAGCCTGGGCCAGTGTCAGTCTAATGACGGTGGTTGTAATATTGGAAAAATGATTACATATAACCATCGAGGGTTGAAAATTTGCAATTATTTAATTGTGAATGTTGAAATTATACACGCTCATCAGCTCTTAGCTTTACTACATTGATTGTTTAATGGTTTGTCGCAGTAGAAAAAAAATGTTTTCTTTCTAGAAAGTTTCACTTGCTATTTGAAACCATGAATTTTTACCTATTTACGTTTTAGAGTGCTGACGATAACTAGGTAGACATTTAAAATTTGACTGATAAATTAAAAAAATATTTCTATACCTCTTTTTTTTACTGTGCATTTGTTATGAATATTGTGGTCCGTACAATATTTTGTTTCATTCGTTTCTCCAGATAGATGAAATTCCAATCTGAATAATTACCTGATGTATTCAACTTCCGTCTATCACAGGGCAACACACAAAGACTACCTGGGCGGTAAGTTTTTGTTTCTTTGGCTCCGTAGCATCGACTTCATACAATATATTCCTTAAACCCTAAGCTTATTTTTAAATTATTGCTAAAAAATTATTGTAATATTGTTTTTTTGGATACAGAATTGTGATAAATAGCTGCTATATTAGTCTAAATATTACGTCTCGACCCTACAAATTCAGAACTAGGCTATATATAAATATATATTCATGAATTTTGAGACCTTGTTTTCTAAACAATCTTATTTTTTCCTTAGAAAGTATTTGATTTGTATATACAATTATACATATATATATTACATTTACATATGTATACGGAAATACGAACATAATCATTAATCATCTTTACTAAAAACACTCAATTGCTAAAATTTTAAATTTATGAAAAATTATAAAATTATTTATAATTTTAGCAATTGAGTGTTTTTTTAGTAAAGATAATTAGTGATAATCTCCGTATTTTAAAAAGTGTTGAACTAGAACAGTTTCGCCAGGTCGAAAAATTGGAAAAGAAATTATACGTATATACTTATATGTATATATATGATATTCAAGAGACATGTGAACAGGAACCTATTGCCTTTACAGGGGCTGCGTTGCACTCACCACCATGAGGACGGAGGGGTCGTAGTGTCCACCTGACACTCGCGACTCGAAGACGAGCCCTATGCCGTACCAGAAAGCTAAAGAGAACGACGCGAACACGACGAACCACGTGCAGCCATACCCGCAAGACACGATGAAAATTTCACGTATGCCAGCTGCGCGCGTTGGATGCAAGAGCGCATCGTATCTGAAAAATTCAGAAAATGTTAATGACCTCTATCGTAAATAATGTAACGTTCATCTATCAGAATATTTGTATCCAACAGAACTAGAAGCACTCAGAAGAAGATTTTTTTATTTTTTAAACATAATTTTACGACTGATTTGAGGAGACTACAACCGCACAGCACAAAGTAATATTGCTCTCGCGAAGGCCTTTATCTCAAAGCACATATAAAAAGCTTAAGATTACTTTCCCCAGAAATTACTCACCTTTTTTTTTCTTTGGCCTCACCCCCGAAAGCAAAGACGGTGGAGATGCTCGTGAGGACCTCTTGAGCCACAGAGCTTGCTTTGGAGTACTGGGTGGCAGTTTTCCGTGCGAACACCAAACTCACCTGTCGAGTAAGAAACTGCTCATACATGCTGCGCTCATCAAGTAAACAAATTAGGATAAATGGAAACGAAAACATTTAAAATGATAAACGAGGCGCGCTCTTTGTGTCCACAAAATATATATAGAGCACATTTGAACTGTGGAGATTTTGAACTGCAAATGTCGGAGCAAATATCCTAGATTTAACATTGTCTGCAAAATGAAACGAAAAATTGAAAAAGTCCCCTGTAATAGAAATTATGAAGAGCTCGTTACCGCACAGAAACTGTTTGGATAAAATAGGTGATGTCTTTCATAGGTGCGGGAAAAAGTTCAATTGTTTTACAGAAATGTGAACGAACCTTGAAAAAAAGTTGTATATTTCGCAATAAAAAAGGTCTACATACTTTACATTTTAAGATTAACTAATTTTTGTAAAACGTGAACGAAAAAAATTAATAGCATCTATGGGTAAAACTTACTTGTTAGCAACAAAGATCTAGTTTTTGTCGGTGGAAACAAAATTACTAATTGTCTGAACTCAATCCTATTAAAAGGATTGTAAAACATTTTAGCAAATTAGTGGTATTTTATTCATTCACTGTTTGCGAAAATTTTCTCTTAAATCTTCTTATTTAAAAACTACAGCAGTATTAATTATTGTTTCAATTGAGGTTTTACGTGCTCATTCATTTCCTATTGTGAGACGAATGTTCTGACTCTAGGGCCAATTACTATTTCTCGGGAGATGCTAATTAGAAGTTAGTCTTTCATCTTACACTATAACCTTTGTTTTAGCGCACAGCGTTAGGAATCGGAAAGCAGCGTCAGTGCCAGTATTCTGATTGAATGAACAAAAATGAAGATTTACAAATATGATCTTCCGATGCAGAATTTAACTAAGCACATGTTACATAAGATTTGGCAACAAATAAGGACTTCAGTTCTTGATGCGCTGTGGCAAGTATTTTAATTCAAGGAATATTTCGTACAAACGAAATACAAAATAAAAATTCAGAAAATCACAGTACAAAAGGATTTGATCAGAACAATTTTTCTCTAGATTTTCTGTATATAATAAAAATGTTTGTATATTTTCAGTCCGAAGATGATGTTAGCAACACCGAAACGTTTCTCTTTGTAAATAGACAGTGATTGAAAATTTATAGAAAAAGTGTTTTATGTAGATATGGTTAGCAATTTTCTTCGTCTTTTTACATGTGATGAACTGGAAAATTGTCGCAATGTTAGGTTTTAGAAGGTTAGAAAATTTTTTAGCATCATAAATTTCGCAGTACATTTTTTGAACTGCATCATGCACTATATACGGTAAACAGTTGATTATCCCAACCTGCATCATGCTGTACTTTTGATTTGTGCTTTAACTTGTTTTCACCATTTATGCAGAGATGCCACCTGTCATCAACAACCCAACTTAGGGTGCATGCACATCAAAAGATTTGAAGCGAGAAAGCAAGCGAGCTTGAATCAATTAACATGGATTCCTACGGGAGTGCACATACTGCAAACAAGCAAGTGAGCGAGCGAGAAAGACTGAAGATTGGCTGAAGCGAGAAAGGGACTCGAAGATGGTTTCACGCTTGAAAGCTACCACGCTTGAAAGCTACCGTGTCAGGGTGACGGCCCCTGACACGGTCCGTTTCCACGAGCAGGGTAATTACCCTAGTTTAGGGTAATCAGGGTTACCTTAGGGTAATGTTTAGGTTAATGAAAAATATGGGCAAATCTAGGGTAATCAGAGCTCCGTGAAGGAAGAACCCGCCTAATCTACGAAAAATAGAAAATTAAAAGCCAAGATGCAAGCACCCTACTGGTCACCACTTGAACGAAATGCAATGAAACGAGTCAGAATTTAGTGTTCACAAAACTGCACTGCTGCTATGGTTAATGTCGCACATTTGAATGTCATCAGGAATCGCTCACGGAAGACGGCGTCAAGATACGAAGCTATAATATCTCGTGTCCATTTCGGTTTGACAAATGATTCTGAGTTGCATTTCGCTAATAAAGAACTCGATCGGTGTCAGCAACAGCCAGTCGACGAAAGTCACAGTCCTGTTCTGTGTGTGCGCGTGCTTATAAGCTTCAACAGAATGTTGACAGGTATGTTTGTTGTATTTTCAAATACCACAGCTAATATATTTCATTGTAGAAATAATTGATAGTTTCATGCATATGATAGTCATTGAATTAACAGCAGAGTTACCTCGCAGCGTCGGTATTGTGCCAGCTAATTAGGTGGAAGACGTCCTATTTCTTGCCATGTTGCACGCCAACGAACCATGTTATTGTAGCGATGCAAACCAAAAAATTTAGACAGGGTTCTTTTACACTTTGAGTTACAAAAGGTGCTAAAGGCGAAAGGAAGAAGCTATTGAATTAGTTACAAAAATTCATATAAGCAAAAGAGTAGAGTTATCGACTTGAAACTTGCAATATATGTTTGTATTCTCACTGTCATTTTTAGACGCTGTAACACGGACGTAGAATTTGATATAGCTGCGATCATGCCTAGAATTCCGTCACCCGAAATTGAAGCACTATGGCTTCTAGCAACTGAGTGTCGAGGAAAGTTTATGCACATTAATTAATGGCAAGGTAGTTTTTTCAAAAACCTCTGAATTTCCTCACCTGCCCTTTAGGAAATGAATAAATTTGATTACTTTACGATCAACTTTATGAGTTGATGAGTAAATGTGATTGCAACGAAGTCTCTGAGACGCATATGTGATGTAACAAGATTAAATAAAATCCGTAATGAAAAGATATGACGAAGGTCATGTGTGAGGAAAGCCAGAAAGTCATGATAAAGTGGATCAAAGTGTTAGGTTGGATTGAGCATGTGGAAAGAATAGCTAAAGCTCGTGAATAGATGGAAAATTAAATGAAAAACAGATAATTATACTAGGAATAGGTAAACAAATTATTGCATTTCTTGTAGCATGGCAGATGACCGCGCACCGAGTGAGGAAGAGCCAACGACACCAACTCGAATGAAGGAAAGCTTCACGTGAAAGCTAAAAACTACCAACAGAAATTTAAAGATTCGTGGACATCAGAACTTGAGTTTGAAGGATGGTTAGCCAAGTCCTCAAAAGCAACAGAGCAAAAGGATATGGCATATTGTAAGATTATGACGGAACGTTACCATTTGGTCTCCGTGTGACGGCGGCCTAAGCACCACCTAGCTATTTCATTGTGTGAGCCTCTTTTAGATATGATGAAAACAATGCTACCAGATCAGGAGTCGCTGAAAAAGGTGCGCCTTGGAAAACAGTGGGCATCAAAAAAAAAAAAATTCGACATGTATTTGGCAAACATCTTGTACGTGATATCGTCTGGGATTTCAAACCAGCATTCTAACGTATTTCAACTGGCCTTCCCTCCTGACGCTCATGCAGGATGTAACACAGTACTAATTCATACTGAGGGAGCTCTGGAAACCAGTCCATTTACCTTTTAGTTAATTTATAGATCATAGGTCAGGATAAGCTGTTTTAGGGTAATCTGGGGTAATCAACGCCCTTCATCTAGGGTAATTCGAGTCACCTCTCGTGGAAACTCTGAGCGGGACTGCGGGAAGTCTCTGGCAGTGCGCGGTGAGATTTCGGCAAAGTAGGTGCGCTGCTGAATTCCTCCAGCATAAACTGAACTCCTAATATCCGAAGTTTATGCTGTACTGTGACTTTGGAACTCAAAAGATCCAAAGCACAGTGACAGATTACATGTTTGAAATCAATGGGATCAAGTAGGAATGAAACTCAACATTACAAACACATGCTTAAACCGGTTGTTGCTGTTATAGGCCTCTCTCTATGAGATTCAGGAGCAAACTGGCTGTCTTTTGATGTGCGATAGATCTCGCCTTACATCTTGCTCTCCGCTTGCTTTATCGCTTTCAGTCTTTTGGTGTGTAAGCACCCTTTGTTACAGCTCTTTGAACTCTTCATATGTTTCCACTGCGTTAAATGTTTAAACATCTGCCCTCTTCATTTTAGCACACCTGATACCTGAATGACGGGTGAATCGATTTCAGAACGTTCGACCGGTAAAATCCGAGAAGAATTGCAATAATTTTATATAAAACATGAATACATTGAGAACACTATGACGAGTGAAAAAAATGCAGGAAACAAAGAAAGACTTAGTTTACATTGGATGCTAGAAAGCTTAGTAAAGTGCAGTAAAATTAGAGACAATACCACGAACAAAAATGTCGTTGCTTCCTCTTACTCTTGCTCAACTACGTTGAATTCAAGTTCGAGTGTAGGACCAAACTTTTCATAAAAAATTAATATTATTTGTACAGTACGTGCAGTAGACTGCACATGACCACCAGCAATAGCAATCAATAAAAATTATAGTATCCCTTCTTCCCTCATTTTTACACACATTCAAATAAACCAAATAAACGACTCTTTAATTGTAAATTCTTCATTGTAATTGTTAAAAATAACATGCAATTCTACCCATTGATTTCTCAAGAACTAAAACGCTTGATGTAATTTTTATTGATAATGTCTACACTTTTAATTCTATTACGGGAGAAAGGAACAGAGATAGCCTGTGGCTTGCCCTGATTGTCACGTTTGGGAAAGAATTTTTGATGACAAATTGTAATTTTGCGGCTAATTGCTAACGCTTTCTACGATCACCGATTCCAAGATAGGCTTATCCGTTACGTAGGAAAATACTGGGTGTAGTTCCAATGTTTGGAACGGTTCTAAGATTTTGTACTTACATGAATCAGTTCCTGCAATAAATTATTGCCAGAACCTCATAGATAACTTAACTGTACTAACACAAGAGCAATAGAAGGCAGATGTGTACTTTTTTGGCCGGTGTAGGACGTTCTCAAAATGCGAGCCCGATGCTCTTCTTTTTTTGCTGGTGGCTATGCAGGATCTACATGGAACATTTTGAGCAGATAAATTTAAAACTTTCATACTGCTCTCTCAACTATAAATAGAGGAAGAAAGTTTCTCACTACTTTGAAAGAGATTGTTCAGAAGCTGTAATTGACCTTATAGGTGACGACGTTGCTGAGACCTACGAGCGGCACCACGGCTAAGTTGACTAGGGTGAGCTCCCATCCGTAGTAAAATGCAGTTGCAATGCAGGCGATGAACGTGAATGTAGCGCACAGTGTGTGCCCAAACTTCTCTGAACAGCCTTCCTGGAACTTGATGAGGCCCCTGGGGATGATTAGAGAATAATTTGATTGGAACAGCACATCTAAAGGTTTGTTTGAACTATTGTCACAAATTCTACTCATACGTATCTTAATTTCGATTTCGGCTTTAACGCGTTTACCTAACTCTTTTTGAATAGACACCAAACAAAGTACTGTATTATAGATTAAATCTCTGCACTCGAACTTACGTTGTTTGATTTTCCACCATGTTCACATATACTGAGCATTTGAATAGTTTCTCTATCTTCAAGAAGGGCAGTTGCTATATTAGCGATTCACTACACGGTTTCCTAATTTGTAAGATATTTTTATTAAAATGCCTTCGTGAGTCAGTTATTTACTTTCACGGTAATATGAATTTTGGGCTTCCACTACGGGTTCTGAGAAAGAAAGAAAGGCAGAGAATATCGTTGTGTATTGGATGGGGAAATTTCATATTCCTTCGAGACAAAAAAAAAAGTTTCAACCCATGAATTATTTATCGATGACCTGTACGCTTCATTTTTATTTTAAATTAGAGCAGTGTTGCTCATCAAACCCTGAATATGTAGAGCTTAATAGGCACTCATTCATTTTACAATTGGATCTTCTTGCTTGAGTCGTTCGTGTTGCAGAAAATATAGAATTCCCCAATGCGTAGGAAACCGTAGCTCAGGAACTGAAGCAAACCAACGTGTGTTAAATTCCAAGGAGTCAACAATCTGGATTTTAACCTTGATATTCTATAACCATGTTATACTCAGTTTCGTTCAGATTAACTACGTGGTAATTCGAAGCAACTCCCTTGTAAGGGTACTCGGCTGCCTAAGCTCTTTCTAATTTTCTTTCTCTAGATTTAGCATTTCACTATCGCCATCATGTTCTTAATATCTTTTTCCGCTTTCTAAACTCTACATACGTTCATTATCTCGCCCCTCGTAATTTGCTTACATATATCCTCACCTGCCTTTGGGTTGTTCGCGAAATTACCATCTCACGTTCCATGCCATAAACTTAAAACTGTTCTTATTTAGTCCAGCTGCTTCACCTAGAGTAACTGTTAATAAATCGAATTTTATTGTAATTGTCATTAGACTGTACTACGTACATGATGTGGTCCCCATATACAAAGATCAAATATTCTATAAATTATTATGCTGAAAATTTCAAGCTACCGTGTGATCGAAGTTTCCGTTTCAACTGAGAAATCTCAAGTTCTCTCTTTAGAGCGAATGTTCAGTTAAGTTTTTCGGACAACCTGTGAAAAGTTGTTGCAATTTTATACTGGTCTTACCTAAACCGGAGCTCCATTTTCTGGGGGAATATCTCATTTTAGAATCCTATGAGCCCATTTAGAACTAAATAATGACATTCTACACTGAGTATGCAATTGGAGGGTTTTATTTGTTTGCCTAGGAATTGCAATATCTCAAACCCTCATATATTTCAAATCGTCTGATGTAGTCGATACGCTCTTTGAGTGTTTATAGCATTGGCTACAGCTCACTGCTAGCCATTACCACTGTATGGCGGTTTCAATTCTCTGCAGCGTTAATTTTCTTAGGATGAGACTGCTCTGCAAGCACCATGCTCGGCACTTTGAACAAGATGGCATTCTACAGTATAGTCACGTCATCTCTGGTCTAGCTGAGTACGAATGTTCCTGGAAGTTTCCACCAAATGCTTTTCAGAGTTTTTCCTGTTTACACGTTCCTCGGATATTGGGTCATATGTGTCCAACTAGGTAAATTGCTCATTCACGTACCGGTATAAATGAATGTCATTTCATATGTTTCGCGACCTCTTTAAGAAATAACTGTTATCATACGGGGTGAAATGTTATCGTGCAATTGTATTTTCATATTTCTTTGGACGGATAAAAATGTAGTCGAACATTAAAGTCGATTACCCAAATCTGCTACTTACAACCTAACCAAACCAACCATTAACAATCGTGGAAACGCGGTGAACGTGTTTAGCATCAGCATGAAAAAAACGTTGTGATTGAGTTACTGTCGAGAGGATCGCAGTTACGATCTGCGCTGTGGGAGTTGACCTTCAAGGTGAATTTGCATGTTCATACTGATGGATATTTTTCAGTTTAGAAAAATCTTCGTTCCTCTTACCTTAGCAAAAATTAACAGAGAATGGGAAAAACCCTACTCGTTCATTTCCGAATATCTCCTTTAATTTTCCTGAATAACATTTTAATAAAGCTCTTTCATGATTATTTCCTTCAACGAGAAATGTTTCTCACAAGTTAGTGATGCTAAATAATTTTGAGATTACGTACGAATTACTTTTGCTGAACACATGCAACATTCAAAACTCGTTTTTTTAGAATTACTGCATTCATTGCGAAAATCTATGGGTAGAAAACTGCTGAACAATACCTTTCATGCAAAATTGCAAATTAATGGCTGATATTGCCAACTATTGTTACAAGAATGCTAAATTAGTTCCGGACCATTGATGTTATATGATTAAACCAGTTCGAGGCTACTAGGCTCCTCTTGCTACATAACTATGATGTTGGTTTCAGTTACCATTGAGACATGATTAAGTAGAAATAACGAATAGTAGTTGAAACAGTTAACTAGTTACCATTACAACATAATTTTTGCAATTTCAGAGAGAATTGAACTGCGTTCTTTACAGCATATTACTCTCGATGTAAAAGTGCTTATAGCGGTGGATCAGTTGTACTCAGATGGTTTAAATCAGCGGTTCTTAACCTGTTTGGTATTCCCCACTGGTGGGGAATGCCGGAGTTGCCAGGTGGGGAATTTCGTGCATTTTTTTCTACCAGCAAAAAATTGATAGTATTTCAAAATCTAATACATTACATCCACATGTTGACTTACTTTACAAATCACAACTTTTTACAGACTGTTTTAATAACAAACACAACCATAATGAGGTATTGTATGTCATGTTTGGATAAAAGTGACAACACCAGCTAATGGGTTAGAATGTCACAATTATGTAAAAGGAAGATGATGTAGTGGGGAATGGAGAGTTGGCTCACTAAAAAGTGGTGAATATTGAATAAAAAAGGTTAAGGACCCCTGGTTTAAATAATAAATAATGTTTAGTAAACGGTGAGTTGTTATTGGAAATTTCCTCTCGGATGTCATCGAGATTTTCTAACGTTCCAGAAGAATTGGTTTTGCGACGGGTGCTTGGATAATTGGACAAAATAATTGAACTAGACAAGTATGTTTTATAACCTTCATTCCCAATTCTTCAATAATTAAAAAATAATTAAATTGATGAAACTATGCTTCAATGTGTTCTTCAGGTGAACGGACGTGTTTGAGATTGCGCTATTTTTATACGACAGCGTCATTACGTTAAATCTAGTAAAAATATTCTTGCACCAACAAAACCTCACAGCTTCATAAGATTCTGTTCATTTTACATGTAATTTGTTATGTTCATTTACCTAATGAAAAGAATCATTTTCCATGTCTTCAAATTATCGATTGTGAATTGAAATGAAATGTACAAGTAAATAGTATTTAAATAGCCTCAATAATTTTCTCGTATTAAACTTTGAGTGATGAAGGCGACAAAGATTTTAAGCGAAAAGCATCTTTTCAAATTAATCATCACTGTTATTTAACTAGGAAGCAAATTGAATTCGTACTTCCTCACTAAAACGAACTCTGATCTCCATACAGTTTTTACGTCATTAGAATAAAGGCTTTGGACCAGACAATTGCTGACAACCTTGGAAAAGCTGTTACACAGCATTTTAAAAAGTCTTGAACTTCGTTTGTTAAAGGAGTTGATTAATTTAGCTATCTGAAAATCACTGTATCATGTCTACTCGAAGATTTAAATAATAGCTTAATGTTTCGAAATGAATCCAATCCTAAATGTTTCTTGCATTCACAGTTCTAGCTTGCATCATTGCATAAAATGCCAAATTAAATGTCTATAATATTTATTCTGTCACTTTAAACAACTTTTCGATCAGTCTTGTGTAAATTTAAGTTATGTGTTATGAGTTCATTAAAAGAGTAAACGTAGAATAAGGTTTCCATTGGATGCTCTAGAAATCAACGAAATTAATCAGGCTCGTAAATTGTTGTTTCAACCTATCCATTTTGATAGTCCTAAGTGCAGATTCTGCAGATGCATTGCTTGAGGAATGAATTACTAAAGGTTCTGAAATGATAAATTCGTTCTGGATTACTATTTTTATGACAGAAACAAGAGTTTCAAAATCCTAGACATGCCCAATTTACATTGAACTAGTAATGATTAAATGATTGTCATTATGTGTTCTAAATTGAACCAAATACGCAAAATTTATCGATTTTCAGCTTTAAAGTCGTCAAAATTATTTGTTACTCTCGTATGGTGAGTTTTACAATCAAATTTGCAAAAATTCCTTCAATAAAATGAAACAAGGTTAGCCTAAAATTTGAACTAAGTCAAAATAGAGGCAATATCAAGTTACAATTAGGCTAAAAGTGTAAGCAAAGAATGAATTAATCATTGAAAAATAACGCTTAAAAATCATAATGAGCATTGATAACACAATGGTCCACCAAAATTCATGATCATACCTGTGTAAGACTTTTATGGCTTTACGGTGCCTCACAATTCAGCATTGAAAATACGTGTGGTTCGTTGCCTTCGGCACAAAAACAAGTCAGTGCAACACGTAATGCCTGCATTCGGCGGTTGAAATGAAACGAAAATTCCTCCTCTTTTGAAGGATGGTGTGGTGTATTTTAGAGGAAGCCTTTAACCACCCTACTTTAATTAATTTCAATTAATTTAATTGGTGATTTCACTCGCTGCGTTCGCTAGATTTAGTCAATTGATTGGCAATTCTGCCAATGGTGACGCTGATCCTGAAATTACACTTTTGTGTCTGCATTTTACATTAGCTATTTTCATTAGATTATATTCTTTTTACATTCAATTTGTAATTTTCATTTACCTTATAAAAAGAATTATTTTCCATTCATGTACATTATCGATTGCGAATAGAAATAAAATATATCAGTAAATAGTATTTTCAATCAGGAGGCTATTTTTTTCTTTTCTGTGAAACTATAATCAAATAGTTGGACTAGACAAGTTTATTTTATAATCATTCGCAGTTCTTCAATAGTTCAAAAAATAATTAAAATGATATTACAGTACGATGTGTTTTTCAGGTGAACGGGCGAGTTTGAGATGGCGCTAATGTTATACGACAGCGTCATCACGTCAAATCTACTAAAATTATACTCGCTCGAATCAAATGAATTTACCTGATGCTACCAACTTTTATGCTATTATGTAATCACTTACTCTGAGGCTTTCGTAGCGAAGTCGCCATCGGCCCGCAAGTCAAACCAACTCATCTCTTGGCTGAGAGTTGCCCGCAAAAGCTGAGTGCGGATTCGGTAAGTCTGAAAATACCGTCAGTAAAAATATTATGCAACCATTGTAAAATTAAAAACCTGCTTCGAGCCAATACCATTCGATTGAAATCAGTTATTCCTTCTTCAGAACCTTGGTTCATATTTATTTTTTATTTGGAACTCAAGTATGTCTAGCCTCTTACGGTATTCCCAACGCCTGAGGCAAGGCAAGATCAATTGCACTGCAAAATGCAGACCATAAGACCACTGTACAATCAGCAGAGCGGATTTGAGCTCCTAAGTTCCCTGCAACACGACTTTTCTTCTAGATGAACTCGCAACAAATTTCAGATATATGGTATAAAATGTAAAAAAATCCGATCGCAGAAGTTTTCGTCTGAAACAAAATTGATAGAAAGTCGAATGAATTCGTAGATTGAAAGCTTACACACTGGATCGTGTTGCAGTTTTTCTGCATGAGACTTTTTGGTTACATTCAACTGGTAGACATGTCTTGATTTGTGAGTGTTTATTGGTGGTTTCGTAGTATTTTATTTGAGTAAAATTGTAATTACTTGCATTTTGCAGGAGTTTAATAAATTTTTGAAATGAATGATTATGACGAGCCTGATCGTTTTGAGATAGGATCGATGTAATTACAGTGAGAAAAATTTTGTCACAAAACCGACACACTTTTGTGTCAAGTTATCACGAAACCGGTAGACAAAAACTTGCCAAAAATATTCATCATCTGTCAGTGCATTATGACACACTGTTGTGTGTCATTGACTTATACGACACACATAAGTGCGCCAATCATGGCACACTTAGCGTAAGTCAATATTTTTCACTTTCTCAGACTAGCCACTGATTATAGTAATATACTGACAGTGTCTAAGAATTGAAGAAAAATAGCGAAAACATTAATTTTTTAGGGTTAATTGAACTCCTTTCACAAAATCTAAGCATAGTTCGATTTTCTACAAAAATTTTTGAATAGTTTGAAATGTGAATATATTATTTAACTCTATCTAAAGCTTCAATATGTTGTCAATTATTGAAATACTCCAATATGTATCAGGATTTTTCTGAATAACCGTTTGACACACACAGGTGTGTCAAAATTTCTCTCACTGACACTCAACACACCTGCTTCTCGCCCACGATGTTGAAGCAGGCCACGTAGGTGTAAATGCAAGCTATCTGCACCAGCCACGATAGACCCGTAGCTAAACCGAAAAATATTATTTGATCGATTAAAGTTTCTTTAGCAGTTTCTTCGGTGGAGCTTTGTGTTCCATTTATCCTGTAAGGATAAAAATTAAAATTTACTGGCATGCGTTAAACATGAAACATCTTAAAAAAACTCTTGGCCATAGGGATGCTAGCTTATAGATAAAGAAAGTGCCCTGTCGTCTGCTAGTATGAAGGGCCTGTTATTTCAATTAATAGTGTAAATTAAGTTATCAGAAGAGAGGCCAGGAGGACTAGAGGAAAGAAAATAACAAATCAGTTTGATTTGAAGTGATGATTACTTTTCGAGCAGATGGGTTCATTCTGACAGTTCATCATACACTCATATTTTTGAGTTGATATTCAGATTACCT
Source organism: Platorchestia sp. MABIK (assembly GCA_014220935.1). Taxonomy (NCBI): domain Eukaryota; kingdom Metazoa; phylum Arthropoda; class Malacostraca; order Amphipoda; family Talitridae; genus Platorchestia; species Platorchestia sp. MABIK. Next base: position 132,530 of record JACJUY010000721.1, on the reverse strand, counting down.
GTTTTATGGTTTTATGTTGCTTTTTTGTTAATTTATTTTTGACCTGTAGTCCCATTTAACCAATGGAAGTCATATTAACTGTATCTGAGCATAATCTGAACGCTGGATAAGTCAAAACTACGTTTGATTTAGTAGAAATGGACTAGTTTTTGCGTGTTTCAACTTCTTGAAGCGAAAAGGCTCAGGACACTCAACCTTATTCGTCTGAAGTCACAATCGAATGTACAAGAATATTAGCAAGCAGAAGTAATTTTCCTAAGTTGTGTCCCTAATCTTTACAGATCAATGAGAATGGTGACGTGAGTCTTATGGAATAGTTGTTTAACATTTACTTTACACCTATTTGTTCATATCCCATGTGATCTATATGGTTGATAAATTTAGTCACTGCAATCATGTTATATTTTGCATACTTATAAGCAAATGTTCACTCGAATTGTAACACCAATGTTCAATATGCAGCATAATGAGACTATGTATCCTTCTTAGTCAACTTTTTATAGGACAAGGAATTTATGTGGGAAAAAATACTTGTACTGCTAAACCCTCTTATCAGCTTTTGAACAAAGAACTTGTGGTAATTAAAGAAAATAATTCTGCAACATTTTTAAGTTCAAAAATTGAAAGTTTAGCTGATCTAAGCTAGGAAATGTAAATAAGTCAGGTACTAGCACACAACATTCTGATCCATTTTTTAAGAAGATTCGTCGTAAAAACGTTTTCAATATTACATCGAAAAAATAGTGCCGGGGAACTTACGCCTCAAGCTGCTCGGTTGTTGATTCACTGTTATTTTATTATTTAGTCATTGTTTGAACTAAACCCCCCTCGTGCACTGACCCATCACGGATACAGTTTGGAGGTGTGTCTGCTATTCGTTCAGGCTATGAAACACTTTAGGGACCTGGTTGAGATTTGATATCTGCTCATGATGCTCGTAGATGGGATAAGTTTTTATCGTGCGTAGAAATTCCTTGTTTGTATCGACATTAAAACTCATAAAATACCTTCAATTAATTAACTACTTTTGCAATACACTTATAGTTCACAAAATTGAGAGTAATAATACATGGTAGATTACCTAATTGCTGAGAAACTCCTCTCAAACACGGGTAATGCTTGTTTGAAATTCACAGCGTATTGTTAAGATAAGTTTATTATTGGCTCGCCCCTGAGTAAAACATTTATAACTAATAAAATTGAGAGGAGTAAGTCCTCGAGTAATTGTGTTCATATTAAGCGATATTTTTTATGCCCAGATGTTATGAAACCATTTGTCAGGATAGAAATGTGAGGGAATTTCTCGAGAATACAACATTATTTAACACTTTTTTATTTTAAAAATTTTTGGAACAACAAATTCAATAGCAGTTTTTTAGGAATTTATGGAACGAAATTGATTTGTTGGAATTATGAACTTGGCCAACCTTATGTAGCTCTCATTTAGATTTCAGATGATATTAATTTATGCAGGGAAATATAAGTATGAAACTGCTCTAGATTTGTGCTCTAATACAGAAGTAATTGAAATATTGCGCATAGTAATGGTGGAATAGTTATCGGTCATATTTTCTTTATGGATGATCGTCTCAACAACCTTCGTATTTAAATTCTCGGAGAGGCGTTCAGTTGAACATTGGAATGATTGTCAATTACTAGCCAGATGATCGACTGCGGTTATGTAACTGAACTATATCAGCGCTCGCGTAGTTATATCAGGTCGGTGAAACAACACGCACTGGAGTTCAATAACACGATTGAGAGTTGATCGTTTCTCATCGTTCGCCTGAACGTTCATTGCGAGCCTGAGGTGTATTAAGGTGGCTGTTTTGAACGCCAATACTGGCAGATATTTTCGTCTGGGCCATAGTTTTATACGTTTGTTGAAATGCTACTCAAGGAAATATAATTGTTGTCTAGAATATAGTACTCTTTGGAATACAGCGTATCCCATTTGTATGATATACGCTGATGATTTGATTCAATGTTTTCATTCATCAACCATGCTTCCATTCATGAAACATTTGTGGAAAACCATGAAAAAGACGGATGATCATAAATTATTATTTCAATTTCAGGGCAACATCTTAAAACACAGGTGGACAATCAAAGAAACTACGAAGTCCTGAAATTTTGGCATCTCATAGCATAAACAGATATATTTTACGACGAATGTTCCGCAGACAATGCGGCTTCAACTTACTGTGCAAGTAGAGTGAATGGAACATAAGCTTGCCACGCCATAATGTGATGATGTTTACCATAGTTGAGATTTAAACGGACATTTTTCATTTGTTTGCTCGAAAATACATCGAGAAAATTTAATTACATCTATAATGTTTGCCGATAGTTCTTTTAGCTTTATGAATGGCAAAAGTATGGCCTTGCTAAAAACCACGCAATACCAAGAATGCTGTACTCACCCATCAACTCCCTCGGTGAAGTATGGCTCTTCTTGCTTCGATCCAAATATTTCGTGATTAACAAAATCATTAGTAATGTTTCCGAAGGCGATGATCATAATGGGCATACACATGGTTGACATAAGCGCCGACACCACTCCGACGGCCACCATCAGTCGCTCTTTGGCGGTGGCGAAGTGGTACTGGCAGGAGAAGGGTGGCGGTCACAATGGTGTGCACTCAATCAGAGGCGGAGACTGGCGGCGAATTTCGACTATACAGAATCCTGAGCTAGTGAGCTAATATTATGTGGTACATTCATGATAGAGGGAAAATTACTTCAGGTGCAGCGCGCAAGGGAACGCTAGTGTCCAATTTGTTTTTAACTGCATTCATTTATGAAGGCTACCGTGGGGATCTCATCACTGCTGTTTTCTGTTTTTAAATTTTAAACTTATATGTACATATTATTGGAATGTGACATTTAGGAGTAAAAATAAGTGGAAAAACAATTGGTGAAATAAATTTTTGTCACTTTTGAATGACTTGAGTTAATATTTTACTTTTTCGATTCAATATTTAACTCTCACTTTGGGAACCAGAATGTTCTTGGTGCAGTGATGCTGCGAACAATGAATTTGGCATTGAAGCGGTATCAGCTTTGCATGAGAAAGGACGGACACTATTTCTTTTGATCTTATATAGTGATGACGTACAGATGTTAGACAAAATAAAAGTCTTGATGTGACAATGTTGAGTAGATTGCGATAGAGAGTAAAGTTGCGTGTTTGAATAGTTTAGTAATTTGCGGGTCCACACTCTGATTGCGCATAGTTAATTAAGGCTCACAGATTTAACGTATCGTGAAACAATTGTGAATTTTTCAACACCTAGTCTTGCATTAGCTCTTGAAATGTCCATGGAAAGAGAAACATCCCTTGACGACCTCTATCAAGATGGATTGTTATGCATGTTTTGTAAGCTAGTGAAGAAGTAAGAGGTTCACGTACTGTAATATATTCTTAGGGCTAAAACACAAAATGAATTGGAAAATATTTTCCAATTGTAAGTAGAGGATCATCAGCAATATACATAGAAGAAGTAAAATAGTGAAATACTCTGAAATAAAAAAAGCATGTGAAATTAAATACTAACTCGGTCAATCCTTACGTTCAGCTGCGAGTAGAAATAAGAAATTCGAAGTGACAGGGCGATGTTAATTAACTGCTGCGTTTGAGCATGGACTGAAAGCTGAATTTCCTCTAATTTGCTTCATGTTTGAGATGATAAAAAGGAATCAGCAGTGAAAATGGATGATGAATAAATTCTTTCATTGGACCACTGAATGAGGTGAAGGACGTGCATTATAGCGAAGAAACAAAATAAATTTCATGCGCATAATTATGAAAGAAATAAAACTTGAAATCCCTATGCCATAATTTGGTTACAATTATTGCTAGAAATCCACTTTCCTGTGGACACCCTGCAGCGTAGACTGCATTACTGTGGCCTATCATCATCTAGATGCTCCTAAATACGAATGTTGCGAAGAGTACTCATTGAATTTTTATTATGAATAGAAAGCATTGGAATTAATCCTTCTTTGTGGCTCAAATAAGACTGAGTCAATTAAGGTTTGATGATGTTCCTCTGACATCTCACGGTCTGGCTAGTGTTGTGAGCGCGGTACAGACAGCAGTTATTTTGCCGAGGTCTGACTTTGTCTGCGTAGCGGCCATGAACACAAGCTGAAGTAGTTTTTTACGACGCCTCAACGAGAGTGACACAAGGTCAGACTATGGATATAAATGGAAAATTTGGTGAAAGCGTCTTTAAGAGAAAATTTAGGTTAAATGAAAAAGAAAAAAAGGGAACTGATAAGTACTACAATTATTAGGAATACATGGGAATGAGGGTCTGTTATATTACATAGCTGAATAATGGGATTCATCGAAGTCTGAATACTGGGGGATGGAAATCACTTTAAATTTAGAAATAAGGAGGAAGTTGGAAATGAGCCTGTAGGTCAAGGTAGCAAACATAAAAAGCCTTGAACGATATGTCGAAAACCGAAAATCCGTGTACGAGAAAGTTTTTAAGTTGCTATCATCAGTTTTTAAAGGACTTTTATTTCAATTTTAAAATCAGAATTTTATCACAGAAATTTCAAATTTAAAAGTAAATACATGCAAATGTGAAGAAGTGGAAAACCAGTGAGCGATGACTCGGGTCTTGAAGTACAGCTAGGAGTTATGGCATGAACACGAAAACTTCTTTGTAGGTTTGAGTGATTCTGGCGATAGCTATGTGAAGCGTTAAGGTATGGGAGCTGAAATCAAAGAGGAAAAATCTCAATATTTAATACGATTTATTTATGAAAAAGTGATGAGTGAGCTCGATTTAGTTGTAAAAATGAAAAAACTGGAGCTAAGGAGGAAGTGAGTAAGAGGTGCAATAACTTGACATGCGGGAGGCCATGACTTAAGGGCGAGCAGCACTTATTTCCAAACAATTTACGATGTCGTTTTGTGCAGTAAGTTTTTCTAAGACAAATTGACTGAGCTCCGTGCGAGCCAAAATTACTAAACTCATAATGTTTGCCGTGCCACAACGATTACGTATAGTGTTCGAAAATCCAGCCCCGAAATAAGAAGTGAAACAGGAAGTGAAAAGACGTTTTGATGACACGAATACGTTAGAGGTCAGAGAAAAAAATCTTACCCAACCTTGGCAATTTAGGACCTGACATACTGATTTATTTTATGATGGCTTACAAAAACTTGGAATATTAGAGAGTTCAGTTCTTCCTATGAAGTGATAGTACCACGAAATATTTTACTAAGCCTATCGTTCTTTTACTAAACCTATCGTTCTTTTACTAAACTTATCGTTCTTTTACTAAACCTATCATTCTTTTACTAAACCTATCATTCTTTTACTAAACCTATCATTCTTTTACTAAACCTATCATTCTTTTACTAAACCTATCATTCTTTTACTAAACCTATCGTTCTTTTACTAAACCTATTATTCTTTTACTAAACCTATCGTTCTTTTACTAAAACTATCATTCTTTACCTAACCCGATCATTCTGTTTTCAAAACAGAAATAAAACCGTATATCTTTGAGGAAGGCCCGTTATCAGATCATTGTTGATGGATTTACTAAGGCTGCCCATAATGAATTTATCGTTTCAGCGGTGTAATAATATTCCACTGACTCAGTCTTGCAGGAAAAGAAACCATAGTAGAGGAAAGATAGCGATATATCAGCTGCGCATTTTGAATCGGGAGAAAGGCATTTGACTCAGAACTGGACTCGTATAAAGTCAATTTGGTGCGTATTCTGACACGCGATACAATGGCGCTTGCTCTCGCTTGGACGGGCTTCACACACGTGTGAGTGTGTACGCAGCTTGCGATATGCATTTAGTAATAATCCACAGAGCGAAATAAGTATTTAGACAGTTCAAAACATCATTTTAACAGTAGTTTTTGACGAAGTTAACTACAGAAACTTATATATTATGCAAACATATGCATTGACACACATCTCAGAACATCAACACTGAAATGTTTCTCGAAATAAATAAAATTACTGGATAATTCACTCTGTGCATTGTGAACAAAATAGGTTTTAAACATCTGTTCTCATCAAGTTTCTACGGTAAAATACGCTACAAAGTTCTAAAAAATTTATATGGTATTTAAAATAAGGTTCTCAGGAGAGTCTATGGTTGGTTTAATACAAGAACCCTGCCTAACAGCACTACAAAAGGCTGGAGCAAAGGGAGTTTTCGAATGATGAGGTAGGTAATATTAGTTTCTAAGTTTCGCTGCAAAATAAGTTATCGAAATATATCTAAGAATTTCAACGTCCCATCAAACACAGTTGGATAAATTGTGAAAAAATTGGGACCATGAATAATTGTCAAAGATCGGGTGAACCTCATAAGGTTTCAATGGAAAGATAACAAAAATTAAAACTATTTTGGTAGTGACCAGACATGAACTTCAAAACTATTGCTATTGCTGCTAGAACACATTTATGTTAGGGAACAATCGGTGATGAATTTCACCGGTATGAAATCAAATCCCGATCTTTTCACAAGACCCCATTGCTGAAGATACGCCGTTTTAAATATGGAATACAGTTTGCGCCAGCAATGTTGATGTATCGAAATAATTTTTCAAATAATCTTAGTGGTCTGATGAAAGCAGTGTAGAACTTCTTGGTAGCAATGCTGTCCCTTAAAGAATGTTTAGATTAGAAATGGAACGGCATGCATCCAGAAGAACACCATCCCAACTTTCAAACGGGAGCATAATGGTTTGGAGTTACTTTGTGTTTAATGATAGAGGTCAATGAAAAATAATTGAAGAAACCATGTATAAGGTTAAAGATCGTTAGATTTTAGCAATTAATATGCAAAATATGTACTAAGAGAATTGATTTTAGACTTGAATGGCTTTCTCAACAAGACGACGATCTTAAACATACCGCCGAGGCAATATGTGGATGATTTCAGGGCGACGATATCAAATGATTGGCATGGCCTAGTAAATCACCGTATTAAAATCCGATGTAAAAAGAGAGAAAACTCTCAAACCAGATCAGCCCAGGACGACCAACCATTATTGAAGGTGTTTAGCTATGAACTAAGTCTGAAATTAATCTGAAACCTAGCTAAGATTATATAAAATATTACAAGAGCTCCCCCTAAGAGCTGTTATTGCGAATGGTGAACTGCTGGTAAATACTGAACAGATTTCTATCGAGTATCCATTGTCAGGTTCAAAGTGCTGACTTTGAAATGCTAGAGAATATTACATTTGCAATAGTAAAATGGCTTAGGTAGTTTAACGTCATAGGGCTGAACGAATTGAAAATGTATGAAAATCACTGACCAGTTCAAAAAATCCAACAGCAGGCTTTCTATTATCTTTCGATGATGTAGATTTTTCCTCGTTATAATCAATGAGGGCTTCAGCTATTTTTCCTGTCTGAGTTGAAGACGGTCTCCTGAAAAGAACAGAGAAAAAAATCGGAACCAGTATTATTCTGTTTTGCATCAAATGGAATTAACTTTAACTAGCAAAATACTATAAAAAGCCTCATTGCATGAAAGTTTACCTCTATGTCAGTTGTAGCATTTACTCTAAAGATTCAATTAATTTCTTCAAGCGTCGTATGTTTCAATTTATCCACCAAAATTCAACAGTTGAAATGTGTTAAAGTTCATTTCTATGTTAGAAGAGGGTGTAAACTATTTCAAAACTCGTTCTCAGTTCACTCATGCTTCTATCAATTTGTTCTGCGAGTTGGCTCAAATTATGTTTTTACTGTACCAGTCAGTGCTTCCTTTGTTGTGCCCCTTACATGTTCCTTTTTATTACTCACCTCTCTGCTTGTAATTTATCCTGCTTGAGGTCAGGAGTAATGGTCACGGCGATGTGATCGGAGCGGTGGAGGGGAGGGCCCCTAGCCCGCGACGGTGGTGTGCTGCAATTCTGAGTCAGAAGAAAAGGATTTTTATTCCAATCAAGCCTGACGCATATCATTTTGTACAATGGTTTTTCAAATGCCTCATAAAGGAAGCAAAATGCGAGAAGTGTAATGGATAAGACGTGCAAGAAACGTTTCAACCGGTATGTTGCAAGAAATTTGCTCAGTTCAGGTAGGAACTCCATCTTGATGGCAGAAAAATTGCTCCAGTTACAGAGCAGACACTTTTTACTCACAATAATCAGTTCATGGGGATTTAAAGTATGAAAATTACGATTCCTGCTCTGAGTAATTACAAGCGCCATCGTTAGAAGAATCACAGACAGTATTGAATCAGATTTTAAAAATATGATCATTATATGATTCGTTATCAGGCAAGTGGTTTGCTTGAATCGCAAATTTACTAAAACTGAAAATAAAATAAAATTCTGAGATTGTTAGTCATATTCACAAGGAAAACATTTCTGAGCCGAGCTCTATCATCAGTTTAGACACAATCAGTGTATCTACGAAATAAAAAGAAAAATGACAGTGAATAAGAACTATTGAAAAATCATGCATAGAAAATTACAGTTGAGCATGTTTAATACATAGGCAGTTACCTATTGGCGATCGGAAAGGCATGCGATCGTCCTGAGTTGCAGCTGAATCAAAAAATTTGAAATCAGTTTTAGACATAGGAACATTCCATATTTCAGCGTGATTGCTTACAGCTCAATGAGATGGGTGTGCTTTTTTGATTACATAAAACTAACTCGTAGGTGGAAGTTATCCATTTTGGGTGTGTACCACAAAATTTAACCCTGGTATTTCTCAGAATGTATAGTTAACAATTTTTTTCCATTCTATCTCTCCATAGAAGGAAAACTCTTCAAGTGTATGGCTAAAATTTCTGCCTGACAAACTTGCATACCTCATTATGAAACCATTGATCCTCATTATGAAAACCATTGATACATGTTCAATTTTTTATTTTTTATGGACAATTGAACAGTTATGAGTTTTGATCTCAAGTTGTTCAGAACTGTGCCCGAATCATCACTGATGCACTTCTTCACATGTGCCGATAAGCCATAAATAAACGTACAGCGTGGCTATGGGACTTCCATTTTCACCATCACTGGTCAATATTTTTATGGGTTATCATATAATAAAATGGTTAAGTGATTGCCCCTCTTATTGAAAGGCAGTTTTCTACAACCGCTATGTTAATGATAAGTTTGTACTATTTAGATATCTATCGCATACAGAACTGTCTCAGTCTACCTCAATCTGAAGCATAAACAAACCAAGTTTACTCTGGAAGTTGGAAAGAAAAAATTCTACATCCTTTTTGGTCTACATAGTTACCAAAGGCATTTACAAATTCCAGACATCAAAATATCTCTAACCTATTTTTACAGAATCAGGAGCAAAATTTCTTCACTTTTTACTCAGTAAGTTCCGAAATTTATTGCAGTTTTAACTACAAATCAGCAGTTCTATGAAGTGTGTTCTACCTTCATAAATGAACACCGTTAACTTGAATTTCTACCCTCATTTTCTTCAGCTAATGGATCTCTATTGGGGCCATAAACTTGGAAATTGAAAATTTAAGTCGAAGCAATACGCGAGACAGGCTATTGCGGAAAACAATGAAGACCATTCTAACTGCTCATTTCTGTATTTTAGAACTTCCTCCCGAAAGTTTTCTTCTGAAAAAGTATTACTGCCGGCAAAATATCTTCTATTATTTCACTCATCATTCATGTTAGTAATTCTAGGTGCTTCTGTTTTTCGATACAATTAAGGAGACACTTGTCAATGAGATACAAGCCTGTCTTGTTTAGAATTATAGATAAAAGCAGTGCACATTGTTGTATGTTCGTCGGTATGTCACGATTTTTTTTACGTAAAAGTGGCGGAGTAGAGTGGCAGAAGCTTTCTTAAAGGAATTCAGTTAGCACACCCTTCTAATTCAGCAGTACGGAATCTTACTGATAAATATACTGTTTTACATCTATTACTGATGACGAAATTTTAGATTCAGTTGCAACTCCAAATTATTTTATTATGTCATTTATTTTGTTACATTTCATTAATGGTTCTTTGTTTAGATTCTTTGATCTTTTATTCAGAGATGCACGACGAATGTCAATTGAACTAATAACGGAGCAATAGCATGAATCGTTTTTCTAGTTAATTAAACTATTTCATTTTTTCTTTTCTCAAATTTTTGCCGCAGTTGATTATTGCTAAGTACATCTATGGGTGACCATGTAAAAACACAGTCAATTCCGATTGAATGTTACTGACTCCCGCGACTTCAAAAGAGCATGACCATTTCAGGTTGATAAGTCAAAAAATGTAAATTTCAACATAAAAATGAAAAATGCTGAGGGAAGAAATGTGCACATAGATAAGATTGCGTGGTTATGAATCTCCCTTCCTCACGTCTGGCTCAAATGCTGGGTTGGAGACGCCCGAAGCTGATGAGCTGGTGGTCTGGCCGCCCTCAGCTCCGCTAGTCGTGTAAGTGGAATCTTCTGCTTCGACGTCGTCAACTTCTTGGCGATCGCCGTGTTTTGCGTTCCCCATTTCTAGAATAGCTGTGGATTACTTCTTAGTTTTAAATAAGGTTAAGTGACTATTGTCACTTATTCTCGTGAACTATTGCAGATGTACCAAACAGTTCATTCCTTGGTGAGCACAATTTTAATTCTGTTTGAATAACTCAATTACACTCAATATTTCCTGCAAGAAAAATTCAAGACCATTATGTTTATCTGAGAAGGATATCTGATTTTAAAAAGTTGAGGATGACACAATTGTGTAGAAAATACCCAAAATATCAAATGATGTAAACATATGATACAGCTATTTGACCTCGATGGGAAGCTGGCTGACGGATATGAAAGGGAATGGATGGATATGATTAAACGTTTTTTACTACCTATGCGACAAAATGTGACTTCATCAGTCACGTGTGTGGATTTTAATTAGCAAATTACGTTACAATTATTTTTTTTCTTAACCTGACTAGCCGTCTGGCTAGCCCGAAAGAAATTGGCAAATCAGGACAATAAACTGCAAATCCATCTATCGATAATAATGATTAGCGAACCTAACATTTTCGTCTACGATTTAACTGTAGGTAAACATGGGAACCTTCATCGGAATAATTACTATCCAATAACTCAAGTCCGCCAACTCTCAACAGTTTTCGAGGACGGTGAATTCTAATCGCTTTTGACTGTAAATATATATGGCAAGTCATATATACAATTATCTTCTGGGTCATTTTTTGAACCATGATTTAACATCACATCTGTCATGGCACTAAAATTTTCGATCAAATTTCAAATTGTGAGATCAGCATAATATTTTCTTTAATGTTTGAATTTTGTAATTTATGAAAGATCTCGTTATCTATAACTGAATAAATGTTGTGTTTCAAAACTTTCATTCAAATTTTTCCACCCTCTTCTAGCCCTAAATGACTCTAAAAACTTGAACATGGTTCACAGCTACAAAATGAACCTTCTCTAGATCTTACATTCACATAATAACATTGTGCTGTAAGTTTGACTGGTTTAATTTTTACGAGACGACTGAAGTTCTTGCAGAGGAACTCGACTCGAATCCAATTAGTGCTAAACCAGGCTGAGTTTTGTGGGACTGCGATGGAATCAGTTATTTTTAGCTTCACTGTCAAAAAATGCTATTCTTAGAGCCAATCTGCCTTTAAAACTTTTGAAATGATGTTTTCATCATATAAATTTTTTCAGGATGTTTTGAGGCAGTTTTAAGGAATGAACTGATATTTTTTCTGTTGCAAAAATTGACGTAATCAATGTATTAATCGATAACAGCTCTCAAACTTTTAAAAAACCTTAATGGTAAACGACTTCGGAAGTTACCGTTTTATCGGCTATTTTATTAACAGTTAACAGTAAACATAGTAATTGCTAATGGATGGTCCTCACCTGCGTAAAAATCGGATCTTGATTACTTGAAACTGAACGCAGGTATATATATATAATAATAAAAAATTAGAACATTCTTTATTTCATTAAACGAGTGACAATCTGAATATGTTTCACGTTCTTATAGACAAATACTTTAATTCACTTCCCTTGAAATATTGCGACAAGTCACTCTGACCAGGTCGCATATGCTTATGAAAATCGTTTAAAAACAGACGGTTTCATTCACCACCGTGAAGGGAAGGCTGTCAAGCATGATGAGCATACGTCCCATCCAACAGGCTTGTCGTATCATGAAATTGGTGAACAGTTGTTCTACTGATTGTTACTTGTAGGGACTTTGGGGATCTTGGGAGAGACGCATCGTAGCAGCACAATTTATCTATTATCGATACTTACGAAGAATCAAATGAATGAGAGAACTCTTGAGAAAGATGAAAAGGTTCAAGCTATCAAGTTATGGTTCGTAATTCATCTACGCTAGTAGAATATACTCATTAAAATCCATCAACGAATAAATTCACGCGATAATCGTTGTGAAGAAGAAAACTACGCTAACAGAAAATGGGTACGTAAGTACATTGACTGTGAAAATAATAGCAAGGAATAAAGCTTTGATTCGAAACATTACATTTAAAAGCCTTACAGCTAAAATTGAACGTCCTCCCGTTTTGGGCCAGCGATCGAATAAAATGAAAAAAGAATTTCATGTACTTTTATCCAAATATTTCACGCATGTTAACTTTTATTTTGTACTATTTATAAACATCGAATTCGTTTCTTCTTCAACCACAAAGATAAACTTCCAAAAGGTATGCTCTCTTCGGTAATTTATTAACACAGTTGCGCACAGTGTGCGTCGGAGTATGTGGGATCTGCTACTAGAGCCTTACATATTCGCGTTGCAGAGCATGCCGGCGAAAGCTATCGCACGAGCTCTTGCTACTCAGCCATACTATCCCATGCTGAACGATTCAAACTTCCAATTAAGCTAGATGATTTTAATGTTTTAGGCGCTGCTTCGAGGCCTGTTAATTTGCGCATTATGGAACCCCTTTATAATTTAAATGACTCCCAATACGCCTTTCCTTTGCAAGTGGCTTAGCGATTTTATTTAGTTTTTCTTTTTTACTTACCTTTTAAAGTTACCTTGGATGCTTTTGAGTTTTTTCTGAACAATTTATTGAGAATGACTCGTGGAGAAGAAAAGTTCAATTTTAAATGTAAATCTGTAAATGCGTTATCTAGCAGTATTTATAAGCTTTCAATCATCTTACCATGCGTTAAATGTCCCAGAGAATGTTTTCTGTTGGTTTCTCTCATCGACATAATCAACCCCTGACAGTGCTATTGTGCTCCTCGTTTTGTTTGTAATCCTGTGCTCCTAGTATGGCGGAGGGAGGGGGAGGGGGAGGGGTGGGGAAGGGATTTAAGCGTTTTTTCTGTGTGCTCAGCGTACAGCAGCTCTGAAATTTCAAATCAGAAAAAACTCTAAATTTCAGTAATTAAAATTATCACTCTGAACTACTGTTTAATCTACGTCCACTTGCCAATATTTTGTAAATATTTGCCACTCTGAAGTGATTTCCGACAACAACAGTATTCTATTTTATCCCATGTACCCATGTCTGTATAATGTTGAAGAGAATACCGATAGAATATGAAACCCGTATATATGCATACATCTATATATATACATATTGTTGTTATTCTAACTGCAACTTGATTTCTCCTCAAATTCCATCACAAAATTAAAAACCATATCATTTGTAGTTTTTTTATGTTTGTTTTGCTTGTATTTTATTCAATTATTTTGTTTCAAATAATTTCACACTACCCAGGTAGCAAGAAATTATTAGGCCAATATTGGGTTGATAATTATTTATTGACCCGATATTGTAATCTTGGATTACAATAATAGGCTAATAACAAGACAAAATCGAAAAAAGAAATACTTATTTATGGTATCAACTTGTTGTTGGGACAATGTAGTAAATATTTTTATTTCTAATATTAAACTAACAGTGTATCTGTTTATGTATGATATTCAAATACGTGGAAACTATCTCATAATAATTAAAAATCTCGCAATTTAATAAAATTTGTTAAAATATAAATTATTATTGCCCAAACATTGGATGATATCGTTCGCCAATAATACGGAGTAATTTGTATAAAATGTATCAATTAAGTTAATGAATATTTATATCAGTCATTAATGAGTGCAGATATATTTGACAGATATCAAGAAATGTGAATACGTTACGATAATATGTACATTCAGAATTAGTGTAATCACAGGTTCACAGTTCTTGTTTTTTCAGTCGTCCAATGAGTTTCGAAGGTCTAGTTTTTTCAAAAAAATATGCTAAAATCGTTTGTCATATGTTACTATAGCAATAAATGTCTATATATTGAACAATTACGCATACTTGACGGGATCAAACTGCATGTACAGGTTGCCCGACCACCTTGTATTTTTCTAAGGAACATTTTGTAGTGCTTTACCTTAGTTACCCCTCAAACCTTAAGTCTAGTCTACTTATGTATGCTCAGTAATTTTGATTTATCCCCAATGTAAATTCTCACGATTATAACTGTTAATTTCTACTCTGCGTATCACCGATACCAAGTGGAGGGGGAATATAAGAAAGGCCGCCGCTTCACGCCGCTAACGGAACTCAATGGCGGAAGCAGCTGCATTTGGTCTTACAACCTCGGTATCAAGTCCATAGTGACATTTAACAGCTGATATTGGAGAAGTGAATATATCATTATCGGAACAATTTTGTTATACCAATTTCAACCTTATATCAAGAATTGAGTATCAATCCAATTATATTGTAGGGAACACCTCATTATCTAGTCAATATTGACACAATAATTGGAGGGCAAATATGCAGAGTGGCCTAACCCACAAATCAGAGGTCAAAACTAGCAGAGCAAATTGAGTGAAAATTTCATCTCATAGCGGCATGGAGGTTTTTCAGACGGAGTGGACTAGTTCCTAATTAGTTCCTAATTAGTAATTTGGCAAGGAAAAGCCAGTTTGGCAACCCTGCGATGAACACCACGCCTCTAACTTGAGTGTCTTGAAATTCTGTGTTTTGTGGGTTAGGCCACTCTGCATATTTGCCCTCCAATTAATGATATTGGGTTGATGATAAAATTGTGATTGGGCCAATATTTTTTTCCAATATCAACCGAATTTTCCAAAATAAGGTATTTTCACAATGTTCATTTTGAATATCCAGTCAATATTGAGACTGTATATTGGCTCAATATTAGGTCAATAAATTCTGCTACCTGGGTATTTTAGTGAGCTCCACTGCCATTTTCGATGTGGTCGGAGGAAGAAAGATTTTGATGTTTATTATGTTTTGTCTTATATTCATTTTCAATACGTCTATATATTAAAATGTGTGCATGTGTGTGTGCATATATATCTACACACGCACATGCTTGGATATATCTGTGTGTACGTGTAGGGATATGTCCATCACTTTGTCTAGTACGTCTCGTTGGTACGCTTGTCTAAGGACGTCTTATATTAAGACATTTTTAAAAGTCAGTATGTTGTCATGTATCTCATGTGTCAACTTTTTTGGAAAGAAACGGTTTTTCTTTTTTCTAGTCATTTGTACGTGTACATTGATATCTA